>JAOVVB010000050.1:24102156-24118101 GCA_028570985.1 Heterobranchus longifilis | reverse complement strand
TCAGGAACCATCATGGAGTTAGAAAGTGACCCCAAACTTTTGAACGGTAGTGTATATATATATATATATATATATATCCCCCATTTCAATTATTTTTATATGTTTGTTACGATGTTTAGATGATTGATACAATCATCTAAACATCGTAACAAACATCCACACATTGTAACACACATATATAGTGTATATACAGTATAGTTTTTTTATTACTAATGTATAACAAACATTTTAATTCATTAACCGTCATTCATTCAATTAGATTTTTTACTGTGTACATTGTGATCATATAGAAATAAGATATACTAGATATTCAGATTTCTGTTATGTTGCTATAGAAGATCTTCACAACTCATATAGAAATGAATCAAAGGGGGAAAAGAATCGAATCACTAAAAAAGAATCGAATTACTGTAAAAGAATCGAACCACTAAAGTGACTCGTGTGAACGCTCCTGCCATGCTGGTCACATGGAAGTGCAGAGTTTTAGACAGGACATGAATTAAAAGCAAACTGATGAAAAGCAAATTTCATCATGAAATTTAACTGTTTATTAATCTGACCGGATATATTTTATTACGTCACTTACGTGAGAATGGGAGACCTGCAGCGGATCTGCCGGGGGCTGTCACTTCTGCTCAGTATACTTGTGAGTAACTTATGGGTTAATTGATGGCATATTGGTATGTAGTTGAATTTAGCATTTTTACAACTGTAAGCAGTCATAAATAGATTTATTTATTTATTTATTTATTTTAATAAGTCCAAAAAATAGCAACAGTGTTTTACAAAGCAAGTTATGTTAAAACCTGAAATGAAAAAGTTAAAATGTGTGTATATTATTTTAACTTTTTAACAGTTAAACAAAAACTAATACACACACACACACACGGACACGGACACAGACACACACTATTCAAAAACATTTGGCCAAAACTCTTAATTATTGAATTCAGGTGTTTCAGTTAGACCCCTTATCCCTATTGAAGGACGATCTTATTGCCTCTGCATACCAAGACATCTTGGACAATGCTATGCTTCAGTGATATTTATGTTTAAATCTTATTTAAGTAATCTAAAATTAATTGTTGTGGAAACAGTCTTTAACAATAATTCTGTCATATCTTTAGGTAGTTTCCTTTTCAGGTTTCAGCCAAAGCAGCCCAGGTTCTATCACGCTTATAAATCCACATGAATCTCCCCTCTCAGTCCACCCGCTGTGGGTCCAGTACTCCTGCAGTCAATCATCACTGGTCAACCTGCAGGCTTTCGTCTCTTTCGACACCGGAACCACGTCTGTGATCTTCCAGAGATGGTGGAAATGTTCTCCTGATTCCCACGGCACCCGCGTTGTGAAGATGCATCTCCCTGACTGGTTGGTTTATCAGCCCGACTGGAGGATCCCGATGTCTGACTGGGTGCTTAGTTGTTTTGTCCGTGTCTGGATGAGCAGCGGCATATCGTCTGAGCCAAGCCGGGAGTCTCTGACCAGTGTAGTAACATTGACAGCCCTTAATCCTCTGAGTCGACCATTTAAAGAGCACCTGCTTTGTCCTAGCTGGGGGACGGAGATGCTTTGGAAAGCTTTCAGATGGAAAGCTGTGTGTCCATATGAAAATGGTACGGCTGTTGGATTTTTTTTTTTTCTTTCCTTTAAGAGTGCTTTACACTTATTTGTCCATGTTAGGGTTTGCTTAAAAGCAGACTTGGACCAAACAAAGACTTAGACCTGCACTGCCTTGTCATCACAATCTGTGTTTGACAACTCAGTGCTGTTTGGTTTGTGAGAAAGTGATTCAACTCACCTGCAAAAAAGTGAACCAAACATTCCCAAAGAGTTGAAAAAAATAATAATTATTGTGATATTTGAATGTGCCAAGTTACAGTAGTATAGTGGTTAGCACTGTGGCCTTACATCTTCAGGGTCGAGGGTTCGATTCCCACCTCGGGGTCTATGTGCATGGAGTTTGCATGTTTTTCCCGTGCTTACAAACACCTGCTGATTAGATTAATTGGCGTTCCCAAATTCCCTATAGTGTGTGTACTCTAAGCCTCCTAGGAACTCCACACACACACACACACTGGGAACTCGAGGCAACCTGCACTGCATGTCTTTGGACTTTGGCGGTGAAACTGGAGTGAAACCAGAAAGAAACCATTCAAGCATGGAGAGATCCTTTAAGATTTAGGGAAAAAATTAAGTTAGTTATCGATACATAATCATTTATTCAGCTGTTTTAATGCTGAGGTCATTCTTGTCCTTTCTGTTACTGGATTTCTGAACCACTTTAGCTATTAAAGTGAGAATAATAGGTGTGAACAAATTTGCTAAGATGTTTGGCTGAATGTGTCCTGATTCATCAGTGATGTTGATTTTGATATCTAGAAGTCGCCACCTTGCTCTCTTCGCTCTACGCGTCCACTGGAGAGAACTTTGGCATCACTAGAACCCTCCATCCGCACACAAACAGAGTGCTGGAAAGACAGCGCATTAATGCCATTACATATCCATGGTAAATTATCTTAAAAGCAGTTTATTCTGGTCAGAACTAAACGATGTGTTGGAACTGAAATGGTAACGGCTTTCTCCTTAGGTGCGCCTTCTCGCTTTGGGTTTTATTAGAAAGTCAATGTAAAAATCATCTGTGTGGGATTTTACACCATGTAGACACGAAGAACAAATATGCCAGTCCGTCTTTGTTTCTCAAACATACAGGTGAGTTAATATTTCATCACTCTTCAGTCACACATATACGGTATAACATACACTATATAGAGTATACACGACTGCGACGACTTTTCACTGTAGGTCACATCCACGTGCAGCTGGAATTGGAGAACGGTTCGGATTCAGCATTTCTGTCGTCCTTCACACTTCCTTTGCACAGTTGGTGCCATGTGATTCTGGAGCTGACAGGAAGAATGGTGGGAATTTACCTTATTACTGTACGTGCTGGTAAATGAAAGGTTGTGTGTGTTAAGCGATGTCTAACCTGATATTAATGATTGTAGGGGAAACTCACAGTGGCGTGTCTTAAGGGACATGAACAACCAGTTGTCGGCTCATCGGAATACACGTAAGTAGGTTTGCATGAAATAAAACTTAGCATAAAAATTACATTTAAGAAAGCCAAAAATTATGAGACAATATAATAATAATAATAATAATGATAATAATAATAAAGATGAATCGTTCTTGCAATTCTAAAATATTTGCCCAATATTTCCTGCCCAATTCCATCCATCCATCCATGGATGATCTGTAGTCCATTTAGGAAATCCACTAAGCATGGGGAGAGCAGGCAAACTCCATGCCCACAGACCCTAGGCGGGAATCAAACCCGAACCCTGGAGGCGCAAGGCCACAGCGCTAACCACTATGCCACTGTGCCACCATTAGTCCAATTATCAAATCCAAATTTGTATTTTAGTATTTATGCACAATTTCCTATTCAGCTTAGGTTGATTCACACCACACATAATTAAATTAATTAAAAAAATCAGATATATAATTTGCTATAAATTCATGCTACCCATCACTTTCTCCCACCCAACCAAAAATACATCATGTTTCACAGCTTTATTGCCCCGCCCATAAATCCATGCTACTACTCCAAGTGACTTGTGGGTTTATGTATAGTAATGATCTTTTTTTTTTTTGTAATCGTTGTGTGTTTTATTGCACATTTTATTTAATTAGCATGATTAATGTTTGAGTTTACTGATATATATAACATTATTGATGGATAACGTTAAATCAACGTGTCGAAAATAGCTACCAGTATTAAAGTGATAGGGATTATATTCCGATAATGTTGAAAGCATGTCACAAAGTGCTACCAGTATGTCAGGAAATGTTTCCTCTGATAAAACTGTTCTATATTTTTGCAGTGCTATAACCATTTAAAACTGTAGGTATGATATTGAGAAAGTAGTGCAGGCTGATGTACAGTAACTGCGAGTAGGACATTCTGGCAAGGTGGGGGGAAAATGATAGAGCACCGATCCTGATCTCATAGCCTCCCACAGCCTTTTCAATAAAACTGAAGACGTCTAAGGTTGTAGCAAGAAAGACTGCTGTCTTCTGTGATGATGCTCCATACTTTAGGAATTGGGAGAAAATGTATGATTTGGTACAAAAGTCATATCCGTGTGATGGAATTATGGTTTTTGACTTAAGAGTCTGAAGTATCTGGTTATAAATACCTCATCAGGACACATGTAAGTAGTGAATACAATAATACTGTGCGAGAATTGCAACACTGTAATAGAGGTCATGGGGAGGTGAGAGCTGGCGTGGCAACTGGGGTGAGATGGCTTATTTCAGGAGTGGCAGAATACGTTCGCCTGGTCATTGTGAGTTGGACCTCCGTGCTGGATTGCTCAATGAGTAACGAGAGAACAGAGCTTAGTAATCTTACATAAACATTCAACTGTAAACATATTCAATATTTCAAATATATCTATCCACCATAAATAAATATTTGTGAAATGATGAGTAATTCCAGTACTTTGTTGGTTAGTCCTGTATTTCTGTTATTTCTATGAGTCACTATGTACTTCTCTAATGTCACAAGTGGGACACCGCTATTGCTGTTACAATGGTAGTTACAGCTGAGATAAAATGAGTACACAATCTCAAAGGTTTCACTGTTGCCGCCATCAAAAAGAAAAGAGCACAACCTTCTTTTATCACTCACCATTTTCCAGTGAGGATTAGAAATCCAATACAGGAGTAGTGTAGTGATGGTGCAAACGTTGGAGGTCCAGAGTTCATTACAGCCATACGGCATAGTGGACTCGCATCGGCTAGCCGGGGCTAGGTAGTGATCTACGACATGATGAGCATGATGGTGTTGGTGGTATTAGGATGAAAAGTTAAGTTGTAGTTTGAAAAGAATGTTAAAAAGAATGAGTTAAAAGAACTGGACAGAACAAACTACTAAAGCACAGCTGCCGCATGAATCGAGGGCTAAATCCCCATCCCTGAAGGGCATTGTGGGTAATGAAAGAAACAGTTGGTGAAAATAGACCAACATGTCGGTGAAATAAGTTGACAAGAAAGTTTTTTTCTCTTCTTTCTTAAATATATGGAATAAATCTTGGGTGCCTCTAAAAATTCTTTTGATAATAAAACCTAACATGCAGTTCATGTGGTTCAGGGTGGAGTTTTCATTTACTCTCAGTGCTTATTTTAAGGCAGAAGAAGATTTTCTTTGCAATAAGAACATATTTTAGTAGTGCTCAAGAGGTTTCTGCAGGCTTTTCTTCAGCAAGAGTTCTGTTCTGGTTCATGGGGTTCATTTCACGTTTTGTCGCCCTCTAGTGGCCAATATTTTAGAACAAAATTATGACTTGATAAGTGAACAGAAAGAACGATTCATTATTATTATTATTATTATTATTATTATTATTATTATTGCGTTATTCCCTGTTTTTTGGCTTTCTCAAATTTTTATTTTAAAAATTATTTAATTTTTATGATTAATATCTGAATTCATGGTGCTCAGAGTACTTTTATGTGAGCTATTGTATGCAGTTCAAATAATTTTAGAATTGAAATTTATTAGAAGCTTTATTGACTCCTAATTAATTTGTATTGGGTTTATCAGACAAGTTCAGTCTGTTTTAATATACATGAAATTGAAATTAAAACCAGGAAAAGAGTTATGTAATTAAAAAAGCTGGAACAAACTCTTATAATTTGCTATTTTATAGTTTGTATAGAAATACACATGCATTATTATTTATTATTATTATTATTATTATTATTATTAGTAGTAGTAGTAGTAGTAGTAATCGTGTGGACTGTGGAGTATAAAATACTGAAATGTGTTGAAATACATTTCAGGTCACATGACCACCTCTTTATATACTATATTATATTCTGTTGCTTATTTAACTCTTGTGACTGAACATGTTAATTAATTAGTCTGCTGTTTTAAACAGGTTCAGTTCGCCAGTAAAGATGGATGATACAGAGGGGTATTTTGTGGTTGGTGGAGGCAAATTTGTACGAGGCATCGAAGGCTTTTATGGTCCAGTCACATATTACAGAACAAAAACACCGGCTTTTAACCTGGTGAGATTTACCTTTATTGTTTATAGACAGTAAAGGTAAAAGGTAATAGGTAATTAATTTAATAATAATAATAATAATAATAATAATAATAATAATAATAATTAAACCTTAATGTTTTGTGCTTGTCTTTACAGTCTGAGCTCCAGCCCCCTCAGGCAGTGCGATTAGTGAATATATCTGGATGGTTACAATCCTGTCGGCAGTTTCAAACTGACCTTGAACATAAGATATTGGAATATTCAAGTGAAAATGATGCAAAGACACTAAGAGGTGTGTGTTTCTATAGTTGTCCACAAGGTGGTGTAGTTTCCCATAAAACTGCATCCCTTTTTCTTAATCTGAGAGATTTTTTTGGGCTTTTTTTCTGTGTGTGTTTGTTTTAGAAAGTTGTGTGGATGTGTACACCGAGCTGACAAAGAAAACCAAACCAGCATCCTCAAGGACACAATGCAGCTCTGACGAAGCACTACACAGTCCTCAGAGACGACCGGTGGCTCGGCTGGTTGAGAAAATATTCAACAAATATGGTGAGAGTTATTGAAAACACAAATTCAGCAGCACTTATTTAAAACAAAACAGGATATAATTCAATTACTTACTTAAAATGTATGGTATAATAATAATAATAATAATAATAATAATAATAATTTACAATGACGAGGCTGCAAATTGCCTAAAGATGCAATAAAAAATTGGTTTACCTTTATATTTACATTTGCATTTAGGCATTTGGCAGACACTCTTATCCAGAGCGACTTAGAAAAGTGCATTGAAGTTTCCATAATTAGATCTATCCTTACACTGGGTTACTCAGTTACTAACTGGAAGTACCATCAATCAACACTGTTGGGTAGAGGGGTGAGAGGCGTTGACCCAAATACCTAAGAAACAGATCTGTCTTTAGTCAATGCTTAAAGATTGCCAGTGACTTGGCTGTACAGACATCTAGAGAAAGTTCATTTCACCACCGAACAGCCAGGACAGAAAATGGTCTAGATACATGTCTTCCTCCATCCCTGAGAGACAGTGAGACCAGTCGAGCAGTGCTGGGGGATTGGAGGGAACGTGGTGCGTACTGTAGGTGATTTCAAATCTGATGCAGGCAGCTACAGGAAGCCAGAGCAGGGAGCGGAGAAGTGTGGTGGTGTGGGAGACTTTAAGAAGGTTGAAAACAAGCCGTGCCGTCGCATTCTGGATCAGCTGAAGAGGCAGAGAACAAATGGTGCATAGAGGCAGACCTGGCAGGAGTGTGTTGCGGTAGTCCAGCCTTGAAATAGCAAAGGGCCATTTTGAACAAGCACCTGAGTGGCCAGTGTGAAGAGAAAGGGACAAATTCTACTGATGTTATAAAGAAGGTTAGAAATGTGAGTGGAAAATGAAAGTTGATTGTTTATGTAACAGCCTCAGCAGCGACCTCATTTCCCCTCTCGTCTGTTCCAACCACTCAGCCTTCAGCATCAGCAGTATAATAATCACTCACCGGTCTGATCATCTGTCATCATCTGCACCTGTTTCTCACTGGGTCATGCCTTAAGTTAGATGTTTTTTTTTTATGATTTAATGATTCATAGGTCACTGTGTGGCTTAACAAACAAAAAACATTCCTCTAAAACACATATAAAACACCCCTGTAAGACCCGGACTCTACATTGCAATTTCTGCTGACTGTTTCTGGTTATTCATAACTACAAATTTAATGAATGTCTTCAAACAGGAAGAAGTTTAGCAAAAGAATTATACCCCACAGCCCTCATATGTGGTAGGTACAAGGATATATATAGAGAGTACACTGTATAGACAATGAAATTGGGAGAAAATGTCATGTCTTAATATGAGGACATTTGGGTCTCAAGAGAATATATACAGTATATGATGTACAGTATGATTATACTTGGGCTTTAGCAGAAAATTACCTGTAATATTTTAATATGTTATTGCACTCTTTGTATTATTTTTGAATTAATTTATTATTTGATTTTTTAAACTTATTTTGTGGGTTACATCCGTAAGCCATAAGCTTTAATATACATAAATAAAGTTTATCTATCAATTCTTTACATCGTGGTTACAATAATCAAGCCTTCTTTTATTATCTATTTCTGGTTTAATATTACAGTAAAATTACTTTAGTTAGTTTCATAATGGTGGACCAGTAAAAATAGTCCCAGTTTATTTAAATATAAAGGGTTTCATCACTGATTTTTAAATGCTCCTTACTTAAAATCGATCAATTTAGATTAAAAGATCCTAGATTTGCGCTTTAATACTTGTTGAGGTGACCAGGCTGAAGCGTAACAGGTTTCGCCCACAGTGCTGTTTTAATTCTTTATTCTGCTGGGTCAGTAATTATTGATTGTTTTTGATTTTTTTTTATGGCCACCTAATGCATGTTTGTTTCTGTGTTAACAGCTGGCACAAGGGCTTTCGGGGATATTATGGATGCTCGGCTTATAAAAAATGATTTATACGTTTTATGAATAACACGTCTCGAATGTTTCCCAGGCTCTGTGAGTCCAGTAGCCGTTGGTCGAGCATTGTATGCTGCCGTGCTGCGTACGATGGAGACAGAAGATGGAGTGAAGACACTAAGCAGGCTGATGCCTTCTCTATTACAAGCAGGGTGTTTAGGAGACAGCCGCGCTCTTCATCTCGCTTCTGTGCTCTACAGCAGTGGACTTGGTGTTAGGAAGCAGCCCTACAAGGTATGTTCATGTGTGGTACACATACAGCATATTAAATAAGAATGTTATTACAGTACATTGTGTGTGTGTGTGTGTGTATATATGTGATGGTGTTTTCAGGCTTGGCTGGTGTCATTGTTGGGAGCTCAAAAGGACTGGAGACTGGCACTCCTCCGGCTGGGGCACCTGCACCATGTTGGTGATCAGGGCGTAGAAGCAGATCCTGACCTCAGCTATGCCTACTATTCCAACATCGCCAAACAAACCTCTGTTGACCGTGCCAAGCCTTCCCCACAGCAGGTATAGAAGGTTATTTAGCATTAAACACTAGATCTATTGTCACTTTACCACTACTACCAAAAAACATTACTGTCTTTCTTCTTTTTGTCAAAATGAGATAAAACTTCTATCATATATAATTAAACTGTAAGGTTTGTGTGTTTGTACATTGAAGGTATTTGTGAAAAAATAATTTAGTGTAAGATAAATAATAAAACACATCAAGCAATTGAAATCTACTTAATAAACATGATCTCACAACTTCATTCCAAAATTCAACACATGGCGCTGTACATTTTTTATAACATGCTTATGAGTGTGCAATTAAATTCCACGCAAACAAAGTCACAGGCGCAGCTAGTAAACACATACAGTTGAAGATATTTTCAAGTTAAATTGTCAGGGATATTATGTCTATAATTATTTAAATTATTTAAATGTTTAGTACAAACATACGAAAAAAAACAAAGCCAAAATATCTAGTTTATTGGTGGATAATATGTTATTATTATTATTATTATTATTATTATTATTATTATTATTATTATTATGTTGTACTCAAGTATCAAACACAAAGTTTTTTTTTTTGCTGTCCTTTTATTATGTAAGGAATAAAACACTTTAAGTAAAGCGTTCCTGATAAAGGGATTCATCACTGATTTTTGAATAAACCTTACTTAAAATCTAATCAATTTAGATTAGAATCTAGAATCGCTCTTTAATACTTGTTGATGTGACCAGGCTGAAGTGTAACTTTAGGGATGCACTTTCATCCATAACAGCTTTCTCCCACAGTGCTGTTTTAATTCTTTATTCTGCTTGGTCAGTAATTATTGACTGTTTTTTAATAGGGTGGTGTGATGAAGCTCAATATTTTATTATTCTCATATCATAGCATTTTGCCATTGATTGCTTTTTTATTAATGAAAGTATGGCAAGTCAAACTTCTTTATATCTGTTTAATGTTGTGGAACATCTGTAAAACGTTGCTTAAATTACAACAGCTGTAAAATTGTTCCCTCACTACCTCTCCATTTTTTCTCTACGCCTAAAAGACAGTCATGATACTGTTACCATGATGGAAATCTAGGAATTAATAAATGTTTGATAAGTTTAACCTTATGAAAAATTTACATTTATGGCACCTGGCAGGCACTCTTGTCCAGAGCAAGTTACAATTTATTTCATCTCGTTATACATCTGAGCTGGTGAGGGAAATTTTGCTCAAGGGCCCAACAGTGGGGTTTGAACCTGTAACCAGTAGTCCAACACCTTAACCACTGATCTACACCTGCCCTGAAAATATTAACAAACTACCATTTTTTTCATATTTTCACTATTAAAGTTGATTGCATAGACCATCTGGCAACATACGAGTCCCTGTGCATTATAATTGGACTAACCTGATGCATACACACACCAGTAGGTTAGACTTACATCTGAGGTTCATATAAAAGCGGGTTGCTTACAGAATGGCCACTTTTGGATAAACATTTATAACAGTTTACTGGATACACTATTAATGACCATATATACCCAAACTATTAAAGTATCATATGTTTGTTCAATTAATGCAAGTGATTTACTGTAAGTAGCCTTAAAGCGTACTTAATGAGTATTTTTTTGTTCACGATATAGACGTTTGTCGAGTCAATACACTTACATGATGAGGAAACCCTGAAAGCTCAAACCAACGAGAATGACGATATCTTCCGTTGGCTTAAACTCCAGGCACGCAATGGCGTAGCAGATGCAGAGGTAATGACCTTCAACTCTATACACAATAATAAATGTACATGTTTCTCTTGATCCTTATGTGTGTATGAATGGTTGGCTGTTTAGCGAGCAGTGGCTCGGATGCTGTTCTGGGGTCAGCAGGGCGTAAGTCCGGATATCCATACGGCAGTCAGGCACTATGAGAGAGGTGCCACCAGACTGCAGGATCCTGTGTCTATGTACGACTACGCCATTGTTCTGCTCATGGTCAGAAGCTCTAGTTTCAATTAGATCATTATAATTAATTACAATCTGTGACATTGCTGCATGACCATGGATCTTCTGAAATACTTAGTGGTATGAGCACAGTGCATTAATGGACTGTGTGGGAGAAGAGTGAGATATAAATGCTACCTATTTCAATACACTTTCCAGGGCCAAGGAGTTCCACAAGACGTGCCAAAAGCTGTCTCTTTCCTGGAAAAAGCAGCGGAACAGGTACAAGCTGTAAACAAGCCATAATCAATATTTTCCATTCCATATATTATATCAACCTATAATATAAAGAGCTAAGAGTCATTAACTGCTTCTGGGTTATTAGCATGCCTGGCTAGCAGAACAGAGAATATTTGTGATTTCCTCATTGATGACGTTTTGGCTCAGTTATACACCAATCCATGCTCTTTTCTTCTCTGTTTCTAAAGTGTGTTGAGCATTTGATGAATGTGCTTTGCTGTTCCACAGGGCTTCGCTCCAGCCATCACGGCTTTGGGTTGGTACTATGAGCAGTTTGAACAGGACTATGAGCGAGCAGTGGAGCTCTGGGAACAGGCCGATCAGCTGGAGAATCCAGACGCTGCTATGAACCTAGGAGTCCTTCACTTGCAAGGTCTTTATCCGGGACAACAACCTGACAAAGTATGTTTGTGCAAATTTTTTGTGCATATGTTTATAAATCATATGTTTACAATCATATGTTTAATGATTAAGTAATTATTTAATTGGTGAGTTGGGGAGTGATTTGTTTGTTAATTGGTGGTTGATTAATTGTTGGTTGTTTAATTGTTGGTTGTTCACTTGGTTAGTTGAGTGAATGGCTGGTTAAATATTTTTTAGTTTATTGCGCGACTGGCAGGCACAATGGTGTAGTGGTTAGCACTGTCGCCTTGCACCTCCAGGGTCTGGGTTTGATTCCAGGCCAGGCTTGATTCCCGTCTCTGCGTGCACGTTTTCTCCGGTTTCCTCCCACAGTCCAAAGACATGCAGATTATCCAAATTGCCTGTAGAGTGTGTATGTCTGTGTGCCCTGCGATGGATTGGCACCCTCTCCAGGGTGTACCCCGCCTTGTGCCCCAAGTCTCCTGGGATAGGCTCCAGGCCCGCATGACACTGAATACAGGATAAAACGGTATAGACGATGAGTGACTGGGTGCATGACTGGTTAACTGATTGGATCAATTAAGTATATGATTTGTTGAAAAATGTGTTAGTTGTTGGAGTGATTGATTTATTCTTTTGTCATTGTTTTAATCGGCTGGTTGGATAAGTGATTGGTTAAATAATTGGTTGGTTGAGTTCATCTATGGGTTATTGATTAATTGGTTAATTATTTGTTTAGTTTATTTAGTGGTTGGTTGGGTAATTTATTAGCTGGGTAAGTGACTGGTTGAATAATTGGTTGGTTGGTTGCGTTAAAAAGTGAGTGTTGGTTAGATTGTAACTATTCAAGTGTCTCGACGGCCAGTCCTGCCTTCGAACAAGTGTTGAATTTGCACTAATGAGTGTATGGTTTGTATGAGATTTTTTTTGGGGTAATATTTGGATAGTCTACTTTAGACACTCAACAGTGAGCAAACCATCTGGGGTATAGACAATTTGTCAGGCGACTATCATGAAAAAGCTTTTTTAACCAAATCTCAAGCCAGACTCATCAGACTATATGACCTTTTTCCACTGATCCAGAGTCCAATCTTTATGCTCCCTAGCACATTGAAGTCTTTTTTTTTTCTGATGGTCTCATTAGTAAGTGGTTTTCTTATGGACACACAGCTGTTTAGTCTCAATCCTATGAGTTCTGATCGCATTGCGTGCATACGGAAATGCATGGTCTTTCATTCACCATTGAACTCAGTTCTAGTTCCATTTAAAAAAAAATATCCTTAGCCCAATCATTTGACACTTTTTGAGAATCAGTTGATATTGTGTTTATGACAGTGTATATGTTGAGTGCCCAAACTAGACTATCCCTATCAAGTGCTACAAAAAATATAAAAGGTGAAAATGTTTTACTCTAATCTTGCATTTGAAAATGCAGTTTATCTAAAAACCTCCTGATTTCTGATCACACAGCAAAAACCTGTTGTGAAATTCCCTCTTTTACAAATTGATGAATTAAGCAAAAGTCCATCTGTTTATTTTCCTCTGCTTGAATCAACTGTTTCACCCAGAAGATTCGTAATAAATGACTTGGCGGACACAAGAACAGAACAGAGAGCGATAATGATGTAAGCTACACATGAGTACACAAACAACAACAAAAACAGTGGGTGAGCATTTTATCGCTTTACTCTGTCTCCAGGTTAAGGCGTATAAATACTTTCTGAAATCGGCCCAGAGAGGCCACATAAACGGAGGCATCGAACTAGCTGACGTTTGGAGTCGAGGTATTCCTGGCTACGTGGAGCGACATCCATCAGGTGCTGTTCTGTAAGTTTGTACAAAGCATTATAATAACGAAATTAAATCAAATTAATTTTTTTAAATATACAGAGCAGTACATAGTTTGCCTTTAAAGCTGTCCCAGTTCTCTGAGGTACTGATATGTAGTTACAGTACTGTATATAAGTACAGTAAACTGTCTGGTCATTATTTACTTTGTTTTGCAGGTGGGTGAAGTGGGCATCTGAGCAGAATGGATATCTTGGGGCAGCGTTACGGAAAGGACTGAATGCCTATCTTAAGGGGAACTGGTAAAGATTCATACTGTAGATTAGTGCACTTCATACTGTATAAATACTGATCTGTTTCCTACATTTTTCTACAAGTGTTCATGTTATAGTGGAAAAGAGCGTGTATTTAATTTTGCACTTTGTTGCATGTTTCACAGGTTGATGGCTTTCATTCATTACTTGATATGTGCTGAGAGTGGATTTGAAGCAGCTCAGTTCAACGTAGCGTTCCTGTGTGAACACAGTCCTGTGAGTCACCTGATCAATTACTGTACATAAGTTTTAAATCCATTTCTATAAAGTGAACGTTCACATTACCAGTCCAAAGTGATTTTTTTTTTTAACTCTAACACACTGGTGTCACCTCTCTCAGATCGGATTTTTTAGGGCTGTCTGTAAAGCACAACCCTGATGTTTTTTAGATCACTTTTGTATCTGATCCTAGATTGGATACATACAAGTATCTGATACATGGTCATGTGACTTGAATGAGAACGCTCTGATCTTTTTGCCTCTGGAATGTGTGGGGTCCTCGCTGACGTCAGTCAGCACCGGCAGCGCAGGGATTTCATAGCAGTGCTACAGTAGCAATATCAGCTGAAACAACTATGCTTAGTGAGGCATCTGACTTTCTTTCTTCTTCTGGACCTCAACAAATATAGCCGACTAACTGCTTGCCGTCCTCCAGAGCAAAAAAGCTTATTCTTTTTACGAAAATCGCATCCATTGTTAGAAATGAAGGAGCGGGTCACATGAACCTGTCATATTTTAACCCAGAGGACAGATGCTTCTACATTAGAGTCAGATAAAAGGCACATGCAATTACATATTAATACATACAGTATGAATCGATCCTATCATGCAAACATAGACCGAAAAATTGGAATCGAGCAATGTTGCTTTTTAATGTTGAACACAACCAAAGTGTTAACAGTTAAACATTTCTATATTATATTACTTTACATGGCTTAAAGAAAATATTTCTAGTCATATTTTATACTGCTTTTTTATATTTATATATTTTTATATTTATACTTATATTCCCCTTTTAGCATGAATCCTTGAACCGCGCCTTTTTGAAACAGTGTATGTTACGATACTACAATCTCTCCATTCAGAACCAAGATCCTTCACCTTATGGTAATTCCTGACATTTAAGTTAACTTTTTGTGCAAATACTGTGTGTACTTTTTCGATTGCATTATAACTACTGTGGTTTTCTTAATTTTTCAAACCATTCAGCTTTGGTTAAAGTGGGAGACCTGTTCTATGAGGAGCATATACAAGGCAAGAGAGATCTTTCAGATGTAGCCGAGATGTACAAAAAAGCGGCGCTCGCGAACGACCCACAGGTAACACACACGTGACCAGAACGATCAAAGTCCTGATGGGATTATGATGTTTATTGACACTAACAGCTTATGCACTTTGTGTGTGTCTATGACTTTGTGGAAGTGCACAGCAGTAAACTAACTGTAAACATTCTTTTCCATCCTGGAATAATCAGTTTGTATTTGTGTGTGTGTTTTTTTGTTCGCGTTCTCGGCAGGCCTGGTACAGTCTGGGGTTGCTTGTTCAGGAGGGTCACAGATTACCAGCCACGGTCCTGTCTGAGCTAGAGCTGCTGCAGCATTACTTTTCAGACAAATACACCCTTCTTACCAGCCTGTACCAGAGGTATGGTTCTGTCCTAGTTTTATCTGAGATCAGAGTGAATTCGTACAGAGTGTCTGAACAACATACCGAATCTTAAATCTCAAATCAAATCAAAGTGAAATATTTTCAGTATTATATCAGTGAAATGCTTACGTGACTATCCAGGACCTAAAAGGAAGAAAAAAATTCTCTAAAATGAAATAAATTGTATTAGAGAGTACAATTAAATAAAAAATAGTATATTTTATAT
Source organism: Heterobranchus longifilis (assembly GCA_028570985.1). Taxonomy (NCBI): domain Eukaryota; kingdom Metazoa; phylum Chordata; class Actinopteri; order Siluriformes; family Clariidae; genus Heterobranchus; species Heterobranchus longifilis. The sequence goes on along the minus strand of JAOVVB010000050.1, from coordinate 24,102,492 downwards.
ATTTTTTCAATAAAAGTAATATAAAAAATGTTTTTTTATTATAAAAAGAAATTAAGCTGGAAATTAAGTATGTAGGATAAATTACAGACTGTACAGAAAGGAATTCTGAAAAAAAAAAAAACTCTGAGAATGCCGTTAGTTTAGCCCTTTTATCTAAAAAAAAAAAGTAATACGTGTGTAAACGAACAAAACTTGCAAATTATCAGGAAGTGTGCAATTTGTGAGCAATGTTGGCTGAGCAATCTGATTGGCTCACTGGATTTCTGTGTGTCTTGAACCAGTGAGTTTTTTTTTTTGAGTAAAAATTGTAGTCACGACTCAAAACATTCATGGATG
>JAOVVB010000050.1:24079186-24090032 GCA_028570985.1 Heterobranchus longifilis | reverse complement strand
TATATATATAGAAAGAGAGAGAGAGAGAGAGAGCAATTTTTTATATTTAAAGTAAGGTGCTTTTATGCACATAAAAGAGATATAGAAAGGTATACACAACCAGCTGTTACAGAGAACTAATCACGTTCTCACCACTATTATTTAAAGAATTTCAACAGTGCTCATGTATAATCTTGTTGTTTTCGTGATCTTGAATTAAAAGAAGATAAGATTGTCCTGAGATGAAAATTTTTTTGAGATCGTGATAGAACAAAATGTAATTTTCCAGAAATTACAAGACAAATAAAAAAAAGAAACATGTCCTGTATTACATTTCATAAGAACACAGCTAAGACTTTTACTATCATTCGTAAATGTGGGTTAGTTTGTTCTATGCGACTTTAACAGCTCCTTGTGCTTACCAGCTGTGAAGCTGCCAGTCATCCCTCTTTCAGCCTCGCTGCATCTTGGCACGGTTTAGTCATCTATGCAAATGCGAAAGCATTTAACTCCAACCAAGCATTTATTGATGGAGAAATTAATGGGTGTGATGGAAGATGGAAGGCTATTGATTTTACCTAATCTCACAATGCTGGAGCGAGCTGCTGGTGTGAGTGACAGCAGTTCTTGGACTCGGGTTAGTGGCTAGATCACACTTGGAATCTGTGAATAGTGTGTGTGTGTGTGTGTCTTTGAGGAAAGGGGGGGGGGGGGTTAGAAAATACATTACAGGGTGATATTTAGTTTTTTTTTATACTTCCTACTACTTGTGGTGTAGTGGTTAGCACTGTTGCCAGTTTCAATTAATTTACATTTAGGCATTTGGCAGACGTCCGTATTCAGAGCGACTTAGATTTTTTATCTCATTATACATCTGAGCGGTTAAGGGCCTTGTTCAAGGGCCCAACAGGAACAACTTGCTGGTTGTGGGATTTGAACCTGGGACCTTCTGAACCATTGTCCAATGCCTTAACAACTGAGCTTGGTGGTTTTCCTCTGGGTCCTCTGGTTTCCTTTCACATTCTAACATTTCAAACTCGGGTAAAAAAAGAATGTTCCAGGCGAAAAAAGAACACTTTTTTTTTAATTAGTTCTCACAAAAATTAATTCTCACTTTGATAAGCAGTAATCACTCGTGGTTTAAAAAAACAATCCTCATCGCTGTCTCTTCGGTCCTCTGTATTCACTCTAAGTCATGCTAACATCTGTGAGGAAATGATCACTGATTTGTTCACACGCTTCTTTCCTGATTGACGAGTTTCTTATTATCAATGTTTATATATAAGATAGATCAGTTTAACATTTTTAATTTGTTGTCTGTTGTCTGTACAGTGTGTGTAAGCATGCTACTATGTTTTGATGATGATCTCAGAGCAGCTGCTGTTTGATTACAGTTTGCTGAACTGATTAGGGCTATGTCTGTTTACTACAGGATACTGTATCATATACTGTAGATGTTTCATAATCCAAAAGAAATTGTGAGAACGACCTCAATCCTGACCTCAAACAGGACTATTTTTACCATGGAATTTATTAAACTTTCTCCTTACACAGTGCAGGCAGACACCAAGGCAAGGTTAGAAATCAGTCTAAATGAAAACAAAACAACAACAAAAAGATAAAATACAGTATTAATGAATAATATATATCTAAAATCAATTTAGTAAAATGCACAATGTCATATTGTAACAAAGTCAAAGTAACAATGTGAAAGTACAGTATATGAGTGTCAGAAAAGCTCAGTTTCGGGCAAACTTATGCCGGAGTGACTTCTAATGTTTTTTTTTTTGTTTTTTTTTTAACCAGTAATCCATGTGTGTGGGATCATTTTAAAACAGGATCTGATACCTTTCAGATTTAAAAAGCCTACATTATGGAACTTTTTTTTTTCTATGGATCAAATACTGTACAGTATCGCTGCAGCTTTTAAAAAATATGAATAAAACTAAAGTAAAAGGTATTTCTTAATTCTAAAATTCAATCAGCTCATTTCCATGATTTCATGAATTGATAGTACTCACAGTATCTGTTTCTTGTTTATGTCTGATGGAGGATGATAGATAGAAAGATAGATACATAAATACATATATACATATAAGGGTAAGTCAAAAATGATCCGCACCCTGTTTATTTTAAAAGTTGTGTTGGCCTTGGTCTTCTCTGTGCTTTCCATCCAAGGCTACTGTCTCCCCAGTCACTGGTGTGCGGGTGTGAGTGTGTGTTACATCAGTTCAGCAAAAATGGATGCACAGCTTGCGATTTGTGCAAAAGAAGTGCAGCGTGCGGTGATTCGTTTTTTGGGTCTGAGGGTGTCTGTGGTGCTCTTATTTATCCAAAACCTTGTGTACAGTATGTAGGAAGTGTTTGAATTTGAGGAAGTGCAAGGAAGGTCATCAAAAAGGACACTTCTGTCCATACTGTCGACAGTCTCCAAAAACCTGGTTTTGAGGTGTTAAAGCGTCCTCCCTATAGTCCTGATCCTGCTCCATCGGACTCCCACCTGTCACCTTTGAAGAAGTGAAGACAGCGGTGCATTCGTGGCTCGCAGCTCAGAGTAAAACATTTTTAATGAGGGAATACGAGGGCTTGTTTACAGATGAACACTGTGAGTTGGAAAGCGAGGAGATTGGGTTGAAAAAAGATGTATTAGTCTTTTCTAAAATGTAATTGAAATAAATTCTACAGCCTGAGTGTGGATCATTTTTGACTCAACCTCATGCTTCTTGCCTGACATTTTTTAAAGAAGTATAATAAGGAAAAAAAAAAGGAAGTGCCACAGATGAGCAGAGAAAATCGTGACATTGACAGAAGGCTGTTATTTACACGACTCCATGTTTTGTAGAATCATTTGGGTAGGAAAAATTCTCAGAAAGTCTTTTTTTTTTTTAAACTGATAACAGTATTTGTGTTGTTATATTTATCTGATGTTATAGATCTAGTGTCCTGAATAAAATCTTTGTTGTGAGGTTGAACTTATACAGTATTTGGAAGCTTAACACTGGAAATGTGTTCTTGTCCTAAGAGAGTATTCAAGACTACTGTATACACTGTAGAGTCGATGTTATTACATGTACTGTATATACTCAGCCAGTTCACAGATTATATAACAAACAAGCAACAAGGCATAGAAAAATAATATCATTATTAGGTTAGAAAAACTATGATACACTGTTTACAATAATGCAGTCAGGTAGGAATCTGAAAAACTGCACATTAAGGTGAATTAACAAGGTAAAAAAAAACAATAATACAATAATAGGAATATGAATATAGACCATAAAGAGCTCTTTCAGTTCCTGTCCACTTACCATCCCTCCAGTACCTTATGTTTTACAAATTGAGCACCGTTTTTCACAGGCTACCGGAAAGCTGAGAAAGAGACGAATGGATTTTGCCTGAAAATCTCATGCAAATATTAATAAAAATCAATATGTAAGTGACGGATGATATTGAACAAAGTGCCATGTATGAAAACCTCCATGTTTTACACAGCGATATTTCCAGCCTGGAAAACATGCCAAGTCCTTGTTTAAACTGCACTCTATTGAACTCATTGTTTTTATTCACCTTTATCACTGAGAAATAATACTTCATTACGGGCAATGATAACTCCATAAACGTAATGACCTGAATGCAGAGCTACAAAAATATCAATCGATTTTGATGAATTGTTGGTTCATAAAAGCTTTATATTAAATGAGTGAGCCTCGCAGAACAGAGAGTAATATTTAATACCGACACACTCAGTGAATTAAATCAAGCTTGGCTATTTTACTTGGCGGTTGACTTACTGCTGCAAAGGGTGTAGGAGCATACGTTTTTTTTTAGGGCGAGGGACGTTCAAGTCAAACCGTGACTTTTTACACAGTCCTGAGAGTAAAAACTTAATTTACTTCTCTATATAATCTCCTGCTACACTAAAGCACTTATCCCAAGGTTTCACTAGTGCTTGGACACCATCAAGGTAGGAAGTTTTCTACCCTGCCGGAGTCATGATCGGACTTTATGCACTTTACGTCCAAACCCCTGGCTCACTGAACTCTCACAGGAACGACTGCATTGGACTCAATCATCAATATTGGATGATTAATACAGCTTTCTTTTAAACGTTTGCAATATTCAAATGTTTTACCTCGGCTAAGAGTCTTATCACTGCGCTGGGCTTGAAGTCTTCTGTAAATGTCAATTCATCAGAAATTCCATCTCAAGTCCCAGATTGACTTGAACGCCCCTCTCGGATCATCCCAAGGAAAATCTTTTTGCTAAAGAAATCATGTCCGGGCCACCTTCCATCGCAGGGCGCACATGCACACACCACACACTCACACACTACAGGCAATTTTGGGAATGTCAGTTAGCTTAATCTGCATGTCTTTGGACTGTGGGAGGAAACCGGATTACTCGGAGGAAACCCACAAAGCACACAAAAAACATGCATACTCCATGCACACAGACCCAAGGCAGGACTCTAGACCCTGGAGGTGAAAAGTGACAGTGTTAAATGCTAAACCACCATGCTGCCTCAATACGAAACATTTTATTGAAATAAGTGTTAAACTGAAAGACACTGGACTGTATTGTATGCTGCAGTGCTGCTGAGTGTCTTATTTCGATTGGCCGTTCTGTTGCCTAACTAAAGAATTCTAAAGAATTCGAACGTAAAAACACCACCTCACACCACCATGTTGTGGATTATTTTCCAATAAAAGAACATCCAAAACATTTCCATTATCCTACATATATGCATCCAATTCCCTTACTGCTTATTATATGTAGGGTTGCATGGGGTTCCGGAGTCTATGAAGCTCAGAGCAATCCCTGGATGGAGTGCGAAACAAACCAACGCAGGATACAAGCATGCACTAAACTATATACTATTGCAAAATGTCAATCAGCCTAGCGTGTGTGTCTTTGTACTGTTGGAAGAAACCAGAGTACTTGGAAGAAATCTACCATGCACAGGCAGGACATACAGTACAAACTCCATACACACTCCAGAGGCCAAATTTTATCCCCTAGAATATTAAACCACAATGCCACCTCATTATGCCGGATTAAGATGTAATTTATTAAATTATTAATTTTTTTTTCTTTTTTAATCCATGTATAGTCAATGTAGGTATGATATCACTTAGATGTCCTCACTTATCAACGCTTATTCTTCCATAAACATTAAATAAAAGTTACACAATTTAAATCTGTTCCTACAGTTGATGTGTGACTCAGTGGTCAAGGCTTATGAGATACTGATCAGAAGGTTGAGTTCAAATCCCAGCTCCCAATGGTCAATCCAGAGCGAGGCTGTTACACCGGCAAAAAAGAAAAAGTGGAAATATTTTGAATCTAGTCATATTTATCAACACTTTCTTAATATGGGTATAGCACACAAAATATAAGATTATTTAGCTGACTTTTTAATCATGAAGTTCTTGTTTTACTGCCAGATAACATTTCTAATTTTAAGCATTTATTTAAAAAAAATATGAAAAAAAATGTCAGTAGAACAAGGTAAGATTTTTGCAGTGTCTGTAAAATCTGTAAACCACTCTAATGAAAAATTAATCCACTTTTTCTGCCGTTAACTGTAACACTATAGGCAAGAAGGATTATTAGAACAAAAGGGTAGGCTTGAAAGAGAGAGAGAAACAGAGACTTGGCAAAGAGTTTAAAATGTAAAATGAGCTCATGAATAACAGGTGTGTGTAATTAAACGACAGGCCCGATGTGATTGGATGGGACTGGAGGGCGTGGCTACAGGGTGGAGCTCCTCACTGAAGTTAAATAAGTTGTCCTTCAATGCAACCAAACGGACAATGTGCAATGTTAAACCAGGAAATAATGTTTTTTATCTCCACCAACTTGAAGTCCTGAGACATTAGTGAGATAGAAAAGATCATGAGTTCTAATCCCCCCTAACCTGTAATAACACAGGTGTGGGTGTGGTTTAGTGCGCAGCTATCTTATTGATTTTCACATGCAGGAAGAGGGTGGGATTAAACAGTGACAAATGTATTAATTGTAATCAACATAATAATAATTTAATTTGTGTGTGAATTAAGTGGAAGATGCAGACAACATTAACAGAGAGGGGCACTAGGGGGATTGAAAGGTACTCCAAACACTTACACAAAACACTTTACAAATTATATAAATATATTAATATTTCTTTCCCAAATGAATTATTCCTGGTTTAAAACCAAAGGAAAAGACAAAACAAACTTTTTTTTTGTTAGATGTTTGTGGTCGATTTCTTTCTTGATTGTTGAGCTTCATATTTTTCATTTATTTTAAAAAAAATGTAATTAATACTTTTTGCATGTTTTAATTTTCTATATGTAGTGTCAATTTTTCATAGCTTTATAATTGTGTTTTGTGGTTGTGTGTGTGTGTGTGTGTTTCAAATTGTTTCAAAGTATTAGTATTGTGCCTAAAAAACACACAAAAAAACCCAGGAAAGATTGCTAATAAATTTAATAAAATACTGTATATATATATATATATATATATATATATATATACAAGTGATTATTGTTATTTTATTTCTTAAGTCTATCATCCTCTGTTTTAACTTTCACTCTTGAGAATTTCCTGTCTGTATTTCAGCATCCGATGGTGTCATGGCTCTGGACTCAGACAGATTGGGGTGTATTGTGGTACAAGCTGGACCCCCCTCCTCCATTGCTCTTCCTCTCCTGTGGATCCTCCTCTTCAGGCTAGTGGATGCACAAGGTCAGGGTAAGTGTCTCTGTGTGTGTTTTTTTTCAATGCCACACGGCTCTGCGTGGTTTATGGGTCTGCTCAGTGATTATGGATCTTCTGAAGCCGTGGGTTCTGTCTCTGCTGTGATCTAATGTTTCTTGTGATGTCTTGTTTCATTTGCACAGTCAGTGGATTTTTATCTCGGCTTTGATTTAGAAGACAGGAACTTGAAAGTGTTTGGTTTGTTAGAGGTTAATTTGTGTCCCATGGTTGGTGGTCATATTTGTCCCCTGATAATTGGGCTTCATATTTGATTTATATAACACTGATTTATCCTTGAAATTAATGTTCTGTTGTTTCTGCTGTCTTGCTTGTTTATTTTATTTATTCATTTTGTGCTCTGCACTCTACTCTGTTTGTGCTGCTAGTTTTTATAACCATTTAAGTTATTATAAGTTTATATCTAGAGCTGGATTAAACTGCTATTCTGAAGAGGTCATTTTCTTTTCATGATCTAGATTTAACAGTACGGTATACTCCAGAAGGCTACAGAAGCTCAAACCAGTGTAACTGAGGAGTTGATGATAAAAAGAAAGAAAGACAAGACCCATATTAACTAAGTCTCTCAGAGTAAGTGTCCAGAAATATGCAGTTTTGAAATGCTGTCTCCACAGAAACATGACTGACATGACTTGGTTTTAGTAACAGCTAAGATGCAGCAGTGATGATTTGGGTTTAACACAGTCAACAGTGTCAGCAATATTAAATCAAACATTTCTTTTATAGAACCACAGATCATGTGCAGATTCCTACATTCTCCCCCCTACACAGTGTGCAACCAACACATTATTATTATTTTTTTAGATATTTATATTAAATTATTTGACAGTCTACAATTTGTTTATTTTGAGATTCCGTCATAAGCTAAAATTTCAGCGTTCAATTTTTGCCCTCTTCAGGGGTACGTTTGGCAAACTGATCGTTCCACAAATTACTGTCCCCTCACTCTTTTTATCTTTCAAGGTAAGAGTAGGCCAGAATTTTACCTCCTCCACAAGCAAAATGATCTCATCTTCACTCCAGTTTGGATCATGATGGTCCGACACAGCTGTTATTTCATCATTTTGTTTTTCCACTGTTTAAAACTGCACCACTATAATACACCACTATAATACACCACTATAATACACCACTATAAATCGTAGGCCACTTTGTGGCTCTCAGTGTCATAAACAGTGATGTCACACACTTTCCTAGGAGCAGTCCTACTCCTGGCTGATAGTTGGAAGCTTCATAAATAACTTTTATGTCCTACTCTGCTTGTTTCCAGGATTATTTTCAGTCCTAAATTAACTTTCAGAGTAATTCCTAGGAGTAATTCTTAGATGCTTAGTAAAACGGGTCAAGGTTTTTGGGTGAGACTGTATCCACTGTATGGAATCTCATGTACTGTTTCATGTAATTGTATGTCCTGGGATGCTTTTCTGTCTATTGTGGTTTTCAGAAAGTGGTTATTTGTCCTGCTGTTTTGTGCCTTCCTGTCAGCTTGAGCCAATTTGTCCATTCTCCTCTGACCTCATGAACAAGACATTTTACAGACCTTTCGATCACTGGATGTGTTTTTGTATAACTTTTTGTATAACTCAAAGTATGTACAGTGTGCGTGTGCTTGTGTGCGCGTGTGTGTGCGTGTGTGTGTGTGTGCGTGCGTGTGCATGTGCGAGAGAGAGAGGGAGACATTCCCAGAAGATCAGCAGGTTCTGAAATACAATGGTCATGATCAGGGAGATCATGCTTTTTCCTCATTTTGGTACTTGACATGAACCTTCCCTGAAGCTCTTGACCAGTATCCTCATGTCTGTATGCATTGCACTACTGCTATGTTTGGATATTATGTTTGTTCCTAATAAAGTGGTCAGTAAGTGTAAATGAGCTGCAACTTCTGTAATGTTGTCTGCCCTTTCCTGCAATCACATCTCCTCATGATTTCACTATTACGTGATCCCTAGTGCTGTTACGGCTACAGTGATGTCAGTGTCTAAACAACCAGTAAAGACTGGTGTTTATTCGGCCCAAACTTTCAGAAGCCTCTTCTTGTGCCCCATCAGGTCTCATTTCTCAAACTGTGAGTGAGCTGCAGAGAAGTCGTGAGCTCCGAGTATGGGTCCACTCTTAATTGGCGTCTCCTGGGGAGACAAGGCCACATTGCCCTCTGCTGTCAGGCCCCAAGCTCACTCCCTCCTCCTTCCCCTGTGGCCAGGCTTATTTATAGCATGACCATATAACTAACACACACATACACACACACCAAGCCATTCATTCAGTCAGCTGAGGCAGAAAACAATCGGAGAAGTCCACACTTGTCTTCGTTGCCAAGTCTTTGTGGACCTGAAGGTTAATGCTGCACTTGTTGTGATGTAGACGGTGAGAAATGGAACAACACTTTGACTTTCAGCCTTCATTCAAGCAAAACAGGTGTGATTAATGAGATTCGAGTGGGACACATGCCAAAAGCAGATGTACTCAGGAGTCAAGGGGACGGTACAGAATGACAAGCTAAACAACAGAATAAAAAAAACTCCTCACAAAGTATGATATTAGGCTTATTTGTTGGTATTTTGTCTTTCATGTTGATCTCTAGCCCCTCATTGGACTCTTTTACATTCTAGTGCAAGTGTAACTTCCTTGTTTACCTGGAGTGTATTGTACTGCTAGGTCTCTTTCTATATATATTAAAAAAAATAAAATAAAGGCATGACTACATTTGGGGACCTACCACATGACGTTCACAATCTTAGACAGATTTTTTTATGATGACTTTATGATGAGGGATCATACTGTACCCCGTACTAATTACATGACTTGTTGCTCCAAATGATGCCAGCTGAACACAAAACTCTTTCAAAAATTCTTGTGAGAGCAAGAGTGAACTTTCAAAAAGAAGAAAAACAAACATAGATGCAAGACAGGCAGCAGCAGTTTTAATAATGACATCTGTGCTGAGAAAGACCGAAAGAAAACCGGCGGCGGTTCTGTGCACGTGACTTGGCTTTACTTCACTTTCATGGTTGACTTCTTTCTTCTTTTATGATATACAGGTACTGCGACTCATGTCGGGAGGAGTCTGTACTCAGTCTCTTCTCCTGACGCACTTCCCGATTCTGTACCGTTCATAGGATTACAGATTTCTGTGCCAATTTCTGCTAACTGGTGCAGACTACGATGGACTTGGAATGATTTTTAATCCTCTACAAATGGCAAAAGTCGTGAAGCAACGATTTATGGGTTTGATGCGTTCATTGGTTTAATCGGTTTATTCATTCAGTGGATAATTCTTAAGTTCCAAAACCTAATCTGCTAATGCTAACCAAGCCTGCAAGAGCTCACTAAAGAGGACTGGTAAATTCTATTTTTATGTGAATGTCAAATTTATTTATAAAGCAGATTTAACACAACACAGTTGACCAAAGTGCTGTACAATCCAAAAATAGCTGCAGGCATAGAAAATACAGTAATTAGAAAATGAAACAATAAATAACAATAAGAAGGTTGCTTTTGTTTAAGGGTTGCCATAGCAAACAACCCTTGGCACAGTTTTTACTGTGACAAGGATGCCATTCTTGACGCAACCCTCCCATTTCATTAAGACTTGGGACCGGCACTGCATCCGGGGCACTGGGTGGGAAATGAACGCGGACCTATAGAACAATAAATAAAAATTCAATTAAAACAGGGAAAAGAGTATGTCACACTGTGATAAATGCCAAGGAGTATAAAAAAGACTTCAGGTGAGATTTAACAATAAGGATGCACTCATTCGCAGCTCATTCCAGAGTTTAGGGGCTGCTACTGAAAACACACAATTGCTCCGACTCCTCAACCTAGATTTAGTAATTGTAACTAAATAAGTTATATTATTCAGGGCTTCATAGTCTATTAACAAGACCTTGAACTTTACCCTGAACGGAACAGGGAGCTAGTTTAGGGACGCTGCGAGTGTATTACTACTGAAGATATTATTAAATATGTACGATCTTCATTGTTCACGTGAACCAGTTAGCTAACATAGCGAACCTGATCGGTTATGTGTTCCTACATACAGTGGTGTGAAAAACTATTTGCCCCCTTCCTGATTTCTTATTCTTTTGCATGTTTGTCACACAAAATG
>JAOVVB010000050.1:24049631-24075916 GCA_028570985.1 Heterobranchus longifilis | reverse complement strand
AACACAAAAGGCTAATTCTCCTAGAGGCTAATCCTGCTAGGAGACACAGAGACAAAGAGACATACTAAATTAAGACAGATGCAACCTTAACTTAAACAGCTCCAGAAACCAAATGGCAACTATAACTTAGACTAAAACAGAACATAACCAGACAAAACAAATACCCACTTAACAGAACCCGTAATAATGCTCGACCTAGTTTCCCACAACAAACAGCTATTTATAACGAGAGTAATGAGCTACCTCGGTTCAGGTGAGCTTCCGCATCACCTGACCGAGGTACCTTCTGGGAAACTGAGTCTACCAACAAAAACTACAGAACAAAAACAGTGCCCTCTAGTGGCGAACCCTCACAATGATCTTAATTGTCATACAGATGAAACGTCGCCAATTTAGATTTCACAAAAAGAAAGACATAAAATGTATTATTTTAAAACGCAAAATTCTTAAGATATTGCAACATGAATTTGCCATGTTTACGGACACCACAGATTTTTGGCTTTCTAAACTTTTAACAAAAAACAATATAAGCAACAATTTTTGCAGGTCATATGCTTCTAAAAGCTTGCACCAATTTTACTATCAATAGTCATAAAGGAATATAAATAAACTGCATTATTTTTGTTTGAAGTGGACAGTACACTGCTGAAAATTGCAGTTATGTGTGGCACTCTCCAAAACAGCTGAAGTTAGCAATTTAAAATTTGTAGGCAAGCAAAATCGGTCACTTCCATGTGGTCACTTCAGAAGTAGCTTATTTGGCACACACATTTTCTGTAATATATGTATTACAATAGTGTTTTAGCCCAAATACAAGCTACTGTTAACATTAGACTCACAGTGTGTCTAAATTTAACAAACAAGCTTAACAAGCAAAAAATTTTAATTTAAAATGTAATATATTTTATAATTATATATTTAATATAATAATTTAATATTTTTCTATTTTAATTTAATTTGAATAGTAACACTTACAGCTTCTGGATCTGAAATTGACTCAGAGACAGTCGGAATATGTCCACATTCGAGCTTTAGTATTCTTGTAAAGAATTATTCCTCTACTGTGAAATGTTTAACACACAGATTTCTGTGACTCTCTCAATTCTTCTAATTCAAATCACATATCTGTGCTGTCTTTTTATTGTCTGTTTTGGTAAATAAAATCGTGATTTCTGAGCTCTGAGCCAGAGGAGAGTCTTGCCACCTTTTTCAGGAAGATTTTAAATGTCATGAAAAATCCGAAGCATGGGTTTATTTATGTGTTTTTCTCATGTTTCTTGTATGTACACACATGCAAGAAGCGCATGAGAATGTTCAAAAATAATTAAAAAGTTCATTTTCATCATATGTCCACTTTAATTTCTACATGAAACAAAAGAAACACCTGCAAATGTGTTTTTGACAACATTTTATATATTATTAAAAGTGGGATTTTTTTTAGGTTGTTTCTTCCTGGCAAAGGTATATCCTAATAGACAATTAAAGTCCTGGGTGGCATGGTGTCAGAGTGGTTAGGACCGTGGCCTTGCACATTCACAGTCGAGGTTCAATTCATGCCTCGGGTGCGTGACTTTGCATGTTCTTGTGCTTGGTGAGTTTCGTCTGGGTACTCCTGTTTCTCACCAAGACATGCAGGGTAGGCTAATTAACATTTTTTAAATTGCATGTAGTATGTGTGTGCTTGAGTGCCTTGTGATGGATTGGTAGACAGTCCTGATATTTTGAATATGTGTTTAATATAATTGGGCTATTGTATGAGGTTAAAACATGAAATCAATGAATATTGTTACCTATTAAAATAGTGTGATTACAACAGTTAATTGAAGCAGTATGCATGTTGGTTATGCTAATTTTGGTTGGTTGCCATAGCAAAATGACATCCTCAAGGTCTCTCCCTCCCAGGCTCATGACAGAAAAAAGACCACTCACCATATCTGCATGCTTAATGGTTCAAAATCACACTATTAGTACTTTAAGTACTTTAAATGCATCATTTTATCTAGCAAGTTCTGAAAATATGTGTTTACATGCCTACATTTTGGAAAAGCAGACAAATTGTTATAAATTAATGAATTTAGAAAAAAAAACATAAGTGTAATGTCTATGCTTGATGTACTAGTGTATATAGGGAATTCTGTGAAGGTACAGGAATTACCCCATATTAAAGCAAATATTGCATGTAACATATCACACAAGGGCAGTCATACACAATATATAATCACATAACAAATGTATTAATAAAACAAATGTACAAATATACTGCCTAGCCTAAAATTTGTTTAATAGTGAAAGTAAAAATATTTCTACATATGTATGCATACATACAAAAACCCACAAGACTGGGATTAAATAGCTGTGTGGCCATAAGAAAACTAGGCAGCATAAAGATTGGAATCTGTAGCAATGGAAAAAGGTAATGTGGTCTGATGAGTTCAGATTAAACCTGTTCCACAGTGATAGGTGTGTCAAGGCAATAAGGCAAGTGCAAGTACAAGCCTCTGGAGGAAGTGTTATGATCTGGGGTTGCTTCACTTGGTCAGGTCTAAACTTACCAACATCATGCAGGAATAAAATGAAGTGAACTGAAGACCTAAATAACCAGGTTATTACATCAAAATAGTTTCAGAAAATATGAGTAATCATTTTCACACAAAAATTGGCTACCACTTTGTCAATCAGAACTATAGTAGACTGAATGAAATATTAGATTGTGCAACTTTTTTTGGCCAAGCAGTATAAAATTTTACAAAAATGAAATAACATGTCAAATCCATGGTTACATTTTCAGTAAACAAAAGTAGACTTATGATTTTCCTGCCTTCAAAAATAAATAAATAAATAAATAAATAAATAAAAAGCTCATTTAAAATATCAGGTCCTACGAGAAATATGAAGCCAGCCAACTGCATCTAAGCAAAGCAGCTTCTTATGTATGCTGGGTCACGCAACAGGGTAACCTAGCTTATCTGCATACATGAGCTGACAGACTCCCACAAATTGTTGATTGACAGAAGAGTGAAAAATGCATTTCCTCCTACAGTGAGAACTCTTTTGTCTCTTGGCAATGGATGGCTGTGACATATCAAATGCCTCAGCTGTAATCATACACAGGCTTGTGGTTTATCACAGGGCTATTATTCATGGTAGAACATTTTGTTTTTTTTTGTTTACTCATGATTTATTTAATACAAAAAAACTAAATTCAAATGTACAAATAGTATGCTTCTTTCTTTTAAATTAGCTTTTAGGTTTTTAAGCTTATGTACTTATCAGAGATAAAATTATTAAAGAAAAATTATATTTATATATACTTGGCTTAAATCTGGAGCAAGCCGAGTCTACAACTTGCCTCAAAAGGAGATTTAATGTGAATGTTGCTCCAGGGCCAACTTTGCCAATAAATAATACTTATTGTTTCTGGTGTCCTTTGACAGCTCTTTGGTCTTGGCCATAGTGGAGTTTGGAGTTTGACTGTTTGAGGTTGTGGACAAGTGTCTTTTATACTGATAACAAGTTCAAACGAGTGGAGGACAGAGGAGCCTCTTAAAGAAGTTAAAAGTCTGTGAGAGTCAGAAATTTTGCTTGTTTGTAGGTGACCAAATACTTATTTTACCGAGTAATTTACCAGTTACTTCATTAAAAATCCTACAATGTGATTTACTGGATTTTTTTTTCTTATTTTGTCTCTCATAGTTGAGGTATACCTATGATGAAAATTACAGGCCTCTCTCATCTTTTTAAGTGTGAAAACTTGCACAATTGGTGGCTGAATAAATACTTTTTTGCCCCATTGTAAGTACTTGATATACTTCCTGACACCAACACTTCATGATGAGAAGACCTGCGCATGTCATTGTATTTGTATTTATACCTCCGGGATGCAATGACAACGTAGTAAACTCGTGATAAACACCCGGAAAATCATAGTGTGATGTGTTCAGACATGGTACTAACTTGGTTCAGACCTGCTGAGTGCATGGTCATGTGTGTGATAGGAAAATAGAGACAACATGATTCTCATTAACTCATTGAGAACCTGACAGCGACATGGCTAGGAAGGAGTATGAACTAGATACATTTTTCCCCATTTTTGACCCCATTCCACTGTGTTGGATGTTTTAGGACACAGTAGGACCTTCATGCATGTCTTCATTGCAGTGTGATGGGTGTCCTAACCACTGAGCTATTGCTGAAGTAGCCTGTGAGCAAAAGAAAGAAGTTAAGTCAGAGTGCAGCGACTAAAAGCAGCTTGATTAAAAAAATAAAAACAAACTAGAAGAAACTTGAACTAGAAGTGACAGTGAACTTGGTGCAAAATTTTTACTTGTGACTTATGAATTTGCATTAATCTGGCTGTGGTTTTAGATTAATGTAAGACCTTAAGACCTGCTGTCTGACTAAAATAATCACCTTTGGAGCAGTTGGAACCTTGCTTCATCACACCGCTTGAATCATTTATTGCTTTTCTATAACATGCTGCTATTACATTAATTAAAAGTTAGACTGTGGGAAGTATCCGCCATACAAGTAGCTGTGTTAGATGTTACTATAGAAATGATAAACCTAAGCTTTAAACAAACAATATTTATACATTTGTACATTTATAGTTACATTTGGGCATTTGGCAAACAAGCTACTGACCACTGGGGATAGTTACAGTGTCAATGTCCAATATGAATGCTTTCTTCTTCTTCTTCTTTATATATAATAATAATAATAACAACTATTAATAATATATGAATAATAATGATAATAATGATAATAATAATAATTAGAATTATTAATAAACAGTTAAGTGAAGTGAACTTCTTTACACCGAAACAAAGCTGCATGTTTAACCTCAGTAATTTAACTTATTTGACCTGTCGGATGTGGGATCTATTAAATGCCCAGTGTTCTAAAAGCAGCTGATCTGCTGTGACATGGCTGAATGTAGTGTCCATTTGTCCCATCTGCTCACTAGCCTCTGTATTTCCCTCGTGGTTTCTTTACCTCCTCCATCTGGAAGAACACACACAGTCAAGGTGAAGTAGCTGTTTGTATAGAACTGACAGGGAACTTGGCTTTAGTGCTGAATATGTTCAGCGAAATAGTCAGATGTGTGTTTACAGTGGACAGAATCCTGGCTTTAAATAATCATGAAATTCGTATGATTATGTATAAAAGAAATTAGATATGTGTTTCTACAAGCTTAAAGAGCTTCCCTGGGTGTCTTATTGAGGAGAAGTTTACGCACATCCAAGGTTTAAAGTGGGCATTGCATGTACTGTAAATATTAAATAATCAGATTGGCGGTTCATGCAAAGGCTTTAAATGCTACACTCTAATCTTTGGTTTGTATAAATGTTAAGCAAACCATTAAATTAACTTTTCATAAGTTGCAGTTTGCTTTCCTCCATCATCGAGGAACTACTTCCAAGTAAGGAAAAGGATATGAATGATTATATGGATAGATAGCACAGTACCTTCTTATTTGAACAATAGTGAAAAAAAAATTTAACTTCGTAATTGAAAAAAAAAAAATGATGTACAGTACTTAGTGTTATGTATATATTAGTTCTATTAAAAATGTCATTTGGCTTGTTTATCATATTGGGCAGGTGTTAACACTGCATGGGGGATTCGGTCTATGTGATCTGGCAACCCAGCACACAGGGTGTGGGCAAGAGAGAGTTTGAGTGAAAATAAATACAATACATTCATGCGCATAAAAGGGTTTAACTGAATGTAAAAAAGGGTGTTTAGCACAGGAACTAGCCCAAATATAACTTCATAAAGTCGCAGTAACATTTTAGGTTGCAGTATAATGGTTAAACAGAGATAAACTCTGATCCATTACAGAACTTTTCTATAGTAACATGTCATTCACAGGGACTTCTGTAGTAGACTATCAACATAATGTATGGCTAATAATAAGAAATGTAACAAACAAACACTTGTTAAGCTTTAAATATTTAATATAGTATTTTGTTTTTGTAAGGAGACATTCATGAAAGGAGTCTCCAATGTTATTTAGAGTTTTACATATGACTGGTGTAATGTGTTATGTTTCTATTCTAAATTGATAAAAAGTACGACCTCGTTGATTAATACATATACAATGGAATCGTTGGAAATTTGCAAGACATGCTGTTCTAAGAAAAATGAATCTCCGGGGTGGTAACTCTGCTTCATCACATCGTCCTGGTTCTGATCAGTTTCCTATAAAGACACATCCAATCTTTTATTCCCTCATGAATCTAATGCATGTGAGTGTACACAGATTTGTTTTTTTCCCTGAAGCCAATAATTCACTCGTGTATTAAAAACGATAAAGTGCAGTATAAGTGTTTTGTTAAATGTCACTGTAGCTCCTGCAGTATAAATCAAGTGCAAAAGCCTTCTTCAATTTGTCTTTTGGAGGATTTCTTGGATTCATCATAGAAATTGCTCGCAGACATCCATTAAAAAGGCTCCCCTCCTCTCTCGCAGAAATAAATGGACCAGTGATTGATATTAGAGCCAGAAACCGCTGAGCAATAGCAATCAAAAATAAAACCGGAGTTAAATAGAGTTTGCGCGTATCTGACGCACGTTACAGCTCGATTTGAAAAGCGTAGTGCTCTTCAGTTATTAATGCTGCATGCGGACATTAATCAGTGAGTGTTTTTGGACTGATGGCTTCATCTGGGTTATACATCTCAACTTAAACGCAAGAACGATGGAGAAGTGGTGAGTAAAGAGTTTTTCGTCACAACATTGTGATTCTTCTTTCCTGTCCCTGAGCAATTAATGAAATCATAGTTGACAGGAAATTTGTTTTCTGATTTCTGATAATTGGCCATCTGTGAGAGTGGAGGAGGCTACCTGCAGAGCCCAGGGCAAGACGGATCCATGCTGTGGAAGAGCGAGAGAAGAACACGGACAGATGGTGGATCACTTGTGCACTGATCTGATGGATTTTACATGGGAATGGTTTATTTCTGAATGAAATTGTGAAAAGGTTTGGCCTACTGAGTTTCCATTTTGAATGTTTCAATAAAGAACCACTTTATAAAGTTGGTCATTTCATTCCAAGTGTGTTGTGTTTATGCAGAGATAACTTGGGCTTTGTTCAGACTCCCATCTCTGATCTGATTTTTGGCATACCCTGATTGGAATCAGATTGCTTTCATGTAGTCTGAACAGTAAAAACACATAGAAGCTCATTTTTGCAAATCCGATTTGAATTACACCTAGATATGGTTTGAAGGGAAGTGGTGGCTCAATCGGATAAGGCCATGGATTACTGATCTGATCAGAAGGTCGGGGGTTCGAGCCCCAGCCAGCACTGCCAGTCATCCATTGTTGAGCCCTTGAGCAAGGCACTTAACCCTCTCTGCTCCAGGGGTGGTGTATACTGACTGACGCTGACCTCTGACCCCAGCTTCGTAACATATAGGGATATTCGAAAAATTTAATTTCACTGTGCTATAAGGTACATGTGACAAATAATTGAATCTTAATCTTAAATCTGATTCCTAAAGATATCTCATACGGGATGCTTTACGGTACCTGCTAAAATCGGATTTTAAATTGTCCTTTACATAAATCGCAACCCGATACAGGAGGCCAAGTCCGCAGGATGACATCGTTTTTTCATGGGGAGGACGATGGAAGAAATGAAGATAGAAATGGGGATCAATAGCCCTGGAAAGTGGACAGAGTGAAATGTCTGATATGACTTTGCAATAGGAATGAGAGACAGTATATTCTTAACTGTCTTGTTGCTGTTTGAATGTTCTTATAAGTCACCAGCATATGCCGTCACATGACGCGTGCTACGGTGTACCCATGTCTCCGTTCTTATCACTGTAAAACAGCAGTGTGGATTATTAAAAATCTGACTTGTAAAAAAAAAATTGGATTTGCCTACAGTCTAAGCTAGACCTTACCTTGAGATGAGCTGTTAAAAGGAAAGCAAAAAGAGACTGGATGGTGTGATAAAACACTTCAAACACCTGCTATTATGGGCTCCTGGAGGAGCTAGAAGAGCATGGTCTGTCTCCCCCCTGTCAACCACCACAACATAGCCAATTATTAGGATCTTGTATGATGTAGAAAGACCAGCAGTTTGTGGAACGATAAGTTCATGTGTCTAAGAGAAGGCACGCATTCTCTTTCACTCTCCCCATATAGTAGCTGTCATGTGATGTGGGTGGGAGTTAAAGGTGTTAAGGGATGCTGGATCCTTCTTGCACCACTGTAACTTGACGATAATTTACATTTTCAATTATTAAAGAATTACACCTTTTTTTATTTCTTTATTCAGCTACATTTAATGTTCAAATGTTGCAGACTTTTATCTTTTTATTTCTCTATCTTACAGTTACTAAGACAAAAGCAATCACATTTTTAACAAGAATCTAGACATCTTCCTGAGTCCACAAACCACTGACACTGGAGACTCATTCCCAAAAATGTTAAATATACGTCTCCTGAAAGCGTGAATGATATCGAAAACAATCAGGTTATCGTTAGCTCTAGATTGTTGTAAGTTCCTGTGAATGTTATAGAAAGAATGAGAGTAGAGAAGCACTTGGTCACTGTGGCTCTGAAACTGTTTTAGTGATACTGTTAGATAATTCACCCAGAGAAATGTGCGTAATTAGAGTTTATTGTTGATCTTCACATTGACCTGGTGTGGCGCAAGCTGACAAACCTCAACCCGTTTAAATGACACCCCTGATCCTGACATCTTTCTAGCTTTCGTTTTGTTTTGCTTCACAGATTTAGTGTGACATTATCTCCAATAACGAGCTGATTCTCTGGGTATTTGTTAGCATGACCAGCCGGCGTGGTGTGATGAGCCGTGTAGGCGGCTTGACTGAGGGAAACTGCCAAATGCACAAACACAGGCTGGAGGAATGGGAGAGAATAGACATGTACTTGGCCGTGGGGGAGAAATGGTTTTATAATACACAGTATGTGATGTTTGGTTTCACTGTTTCTTAGCAACCTGCAAGCTGTCTACTAATGTTCTGTTAACGGCTCTTAAATGGCTTACAGTAATAAGACTCTACAGTTAGTTAAAGTTGTCATACGACATCTTATTCACACACGGTTAAACTTAAAAACAAAAAAGGGATGTTCAAGTCAAACCAAGACTTTTGACTGCGCAGAATAACAGAATACAGTTCTGAGAGTAAAAACTCCCTTTAATTCAGTAATATTTTAGTAATAGTATTTCACCATCAAGGTAGAAAGTTTTCTCAGTATGCCGGAGCCATGATCGGAGTGCCTGCTTCATGTCTGAAACGCTGGCCTCCCAGGAACTCCTTAGAGTAAATGGCACAAACGTGTGGAAATATCTTGGAGGTCAGGATGATGCATTGGACGTCCCAGCTGAGTTCCTGTACGGTACAAGTGGTGTTGGTGAATGATTGTGTGTACAGCTCACACAGACAGATGCGTCCCTTTCCTCAAGTTGGTGACAAGCTATTCGTCGATTTTCAACAATTGGGCGTTACCCTTCTGAATGCTGAATGGGAACGACTGCAGTGTGCTCCGAGCCACCTCAGCCAGGATCGTCATTCACAGACGTATGGCTTTCCTCAAAACTTTTGCACCATATTTATCACCATTCTGTTCTTGAAGCCATCTGTAAATGTTTTACACGTGAATTCCATCAAAAGTCCCGGTTTGATTTGAACGCCCCTCATACTGCAAAAAAGTATTTACTACAGTATTTAAAATAAACGAAAATCAGTCGCTGTCAGTAACATGTATGGTGTCAGAACATATCTCGATATTATTCGGTCATATCCATACATATAAAAACCTAAAACACAGCACCACTGCCATATTAATGGGTGTGTGTAGAACTTGGATATTAAAGGGGCACTTTGGATTTTTTACATTGACCCTAATGTTGCTCTAACAATGGGAATAAATATTTCAAACAGAATAAAATCAGTCTACTAGGGACTGTTAAGGCCAGTGGTGACCATTGTATTTATTCCCATTTGTACGCCAATTAGTCTGATCTGCATGCTTTTGGACTGCGGGAGGAAATTGGAGAACCCGGAGGAAACCCACCAATCAAAGGGGAGAACATGCAAACTCCATGCACACAGACCTGATGCGGGAATTGAACCCAGGACCTGGTGGTGCAAGGCGATAGTGCTAACCACTAAGCCACCATGCCGCCAATAATCCGTTCAATAAGTTAATATCATCACTTAATTTAATCTCTCTTGCTGGAATAAATCTATTCTTTTTTGCACATTCTTTGCTTATATAGGAGTAACATTAATTGACTTTTTACTTTCATTCATTTTGCCTTCCCACCAGCCTTTGTTTCTTCATCCACTAGCTCCTGGTGGAAGCGGCACAAAAAAGTTTAGCGCATATATAAGAGCTCTTGTACTCTCCTCCTGATTAAAGGTTGCAGGAGCATATCATAAAAAGTCGTGTTCAGATTGAAATGTTTTTAACATTTAAACAAGCATCCTATCAGATCAGCATCCAAGTACATGGTTAATCTGAAATCTCTAATCAGGATGATATCAATCGGATTAAAGAAATATTGTCTATCGGAAGCTACTTTTCGATGCTACATTTATCATGAAAATGTTTTTGTTATTATTTTTAAACAGCCGTATATGAAACTTGTGACCATCATAAGAGAGGCATATATTTCACATTGACGTGTGTATAAATTTTAGAACTGTTAGAGATGGAGAAAAAAAATCAGGTACGTATCACAATTTTTTGTGCGGCAAAACACTGACTCCAAAATAAATTCGTAAATGTATCCATGTTTGCATTTGAGGTGGTAAATTGTTGTAGTTCCTCTATGATCCTACAGGTGGTGTGCTCTAAACTGCTCTCACACTGGCAGGCAGCACAGCATCCTGTGTGCTAGGAGCAAATTATTTGTCGTTTGTTTAGAGTTGATTTAAAAAAAATACAAAGAATTGAGTCAGGATATTATGATACTTACAAAATCGCAATACAAATCGAATCAACAGCTGGGTATCGTGATAATAGCGTATCAGCCGGTCCCTGGTCATTCCCATCCCTAGTGCCTGTTGCCTGGCAGTTTTTCTTAGTTTATGCAAATTTCTGTTCAAATAGTCTGTGGAAATTCATGATGTGGTGAACAATACAATATCATTTAAACAATAAAAAAAGCCCCAAACAGTCGTTTTTGTCCGAGTCGACCCACAACACAACATCGTGAAGCTGAACGGCTTGCAATAGAATTTGCCAAAAATCCTGGTGGACATTTTATCTCTCATATCTACATCAAAGCTATTCCCATGTAATGTTTTATTCATTAGCTATAAAGACATTATCAGAGCAGTACAGTAAGATTCTGACAGATCTGAACCAAGCTATATTTTTTTCTTAGTGCTCTCACTCTTAACATCTCATCTATTTTTACCTGCATTAAACTTTCATCCAGTGTCCTGCTCGTGAGGGAGATGAGGTCTACTTACTGTACATCTCTTTACCTGCTGATTTTTTAAAAAGACTATATTAAAGGTCCCGTGTTAGATTTTTTTTTTCTTCAACAAGTTAACAGAGCTCCTCAAAAGTGTATGTTAAGCTCCAGCTGAAATACCCTTAATATATAATACATATTTGTACATGAAACTTCCCTTATTTTACTTTTCTTGCAAATGTGCCATTTCTGTGTTTATGAGAACGAGTACCTGCTGGGACGTGTCTCAAGACAGAACCTCCGAGGTGAGCGACAAGCAGCAGCAGAGGATCTTCTTATGTGAGGTCACAATAGAGAAAAATCTAATTGGTCAGTACAAATATGGAAAAAAGGCTAACGGAAGAGCAGGGAATGTTTTGTGTTTGTACACACACACTGGGTACCCATCCGAATGTCTAATAAATGACTAAAACGTGACTAAAAAGGTCCTATTTAAGGTGATGCAGTTCTTAATGTTTATGAATGAAAAAAAAAGTAATCAATAATCTTCATGTATAAAGGAAACAAACAAAGAAATACGGTAAAGTGGAAGTCATTATTAAAGGATGTGACACAAAATATTTGTAAATTCTCTATATTACTATGGCTCCTTATAAATCAGAGGCAGTCCACTCAGGCCCTCTAGTGGCGGTCTGTGTACAAAACATGGGATGTGATGCATCACATTATTTTGGCACTGATGCATAGCAGTGGGTTTGGTTTTAAAGTCCCAACAAAAGGCAACGACAACAAACAAATGCTGTTTTTTTTTATCATACTTGATTATAAATAATGCATTTATTATATAATATAACATGAGTAGATGTACACGCGTTTTTCATCCAACAGTTAAAACAAATACTTTCCGCTGTGAGTAAAGGTGGAGTGAGAAACTTACAGATGCATTTTGATCTTGATTTTTATTTGTTTGTTCCATCATCACTCTCATCTCATCGTATTATCATTTGATCAGTCGTAGACATCACTAGGCTTAATGTCGTTTTGTTGAGTTTCTAAATTCTTATTTTTTCTTTTAAAACCCTCCAAGCGACTGTACTGTACTGTGTTAAAGGCGCTACATAGAGATTTTTAACCAGCAAAAATATTTCATATTATCTGAAAAAAAAAAAATTGCATCGGTGTCTCATGTGACTTGGAACCCTCCTGTTCACCAAATCAGCACATGAGGAGGTGCAGGACTCAGAATAAACACTAAAGGGCACCAGCGTTCTGCTTTTCACAGGACTGGGCGTATAAATGAAAAACTGTTCAGGAGGATCTGTTTTCCTTAGAGAGAGAGCACGCTGTTATTAAAGTAGGATGTTTTCCAATTTGTAACCCCACCCTATTTCCTATTTTCTGAAAATATGCCAAAGGATCAGAGTGAAAGGTAGATCAGATTGAGTCGTCCTCTTTGTCTTATATAGTATAGTAGTAGTAAATTTAGCAATCAATATATATATATATATATATATATATATATATATATATATATTCTAGAATAAAGGCTGCATTGATCATATATTTTATTCAGTTGTGTCGGTTCACATTGTGCCCCCAGAACAGCCCTGACCGTCGAGGCATGGACTCCACAAGACTTCAGAAGGTGTGCTGTGCAGACATTTACAGCATTACACATTAGGTTGTGAGGTGGATCTCAACTTGTTTTTCCAGTAGATCCCACAGATGAGATTCTACAACCTGCTCGATCTGATGGAGATCTGAGTAATTTGGAGGCCGAATCTACACATTGAACTCTTTGTCATGTTCCTCAAACCATAGACCGTGTTTGTCTGTGTCAGGGCACATTATCCTGCTGTAAGAGGTTTTCCCTGAGGGGGTGTACTTGCTCAGCAACAATGTTTTTAGATCGGTGAGATCCAGTACCATCCTCATGAATAGCAGGACCCAAGGTTTCCCAGCAGAACATTGTTCAGAGCATCACTCTGCCTCCATCAACTTGCCGTCTTCCTATAGTGCATCCTGGAGCCGTCTCTTACCCAGGGAAAGACGCACAGCCACCCATAAGAGCGTACTTCATCAGACCAAACCAACTCCATCATCCAGTTAGGATGCTTACATACTGTATACTGTACTGTACATAATGGCTAAAAAAGTGAAATACTCTTTTACCAAAAAAAGACAAAGTGCATTAATTAATAGAGAAATAATTAGCATAATAATAAATTCAACAGTTCAAAACATTGAGAGCTTTCTGGTCATGGAGAAGGTATTCCAAAATTTGTAGCCATAAAAACTAAAGGTTATTAAAATGCAATTAACATGGGATACTTTTAATCTATTAATAGAGCTGCATTTTCCAGTGTTAAACAATTATGATCTCTCAGCGGAATGTAAAAAAAAATACCTCAATTAAAATTAAACTTTTTTTACCAGAGAAACCGTAAATTGGAAACGCACCTGTCTTAGACTTTATCCATGTCGGAAAACTTGATTAGAGCTTGAGCTCTGACTGCTACAACACTGCAGTGACACTGGAGACTCCTTCCATAAAGTAATAAGAGCGCTAATCTGGACAAGCTACTTTTATCTACTCAAAAGGGTTATTAGGTAAATGTTATTTCATGGGCTAATATTCAAAGACAATGTAGTGTTAGATTAGTAGCTTCACAAACCTGATTAATGGCGTAGAAGACGGCAGATATTTTTTTTCTCCTTGGGATTTGTCTATTTTATCCCAGTGATCATCAAATCGATCCTTTGATCTGCATGATCTGGCACAGGTTTTACACCAGATGCCCTTGGTGTTGCTATCCTCCCATTTTCTATGCAGGCTTAGGACCAGACCTGCATGCTGTAGCTGGTGTCTATGGGGTATAAGTTTAAGGGTTTTGACCAAAGCCCAACAATGGTGACCTGGCATTTGTGGGACTCGAATCCCGATCCTCCACTTCCTGAACCATGACTGCCCCGCATTACAATGTAATTGATCAGGCTATTAAGATACTACTATAAATAATAACTATTACTTATTTACTTAGAACAAAAAACAAACATACTATCCTGGTGCTTCTCCCCAGATAACAATATATCAGATCAGAGCACCTTCTTTCACTGCTCCATGGTACAGTTATGATGCTCACGTGTATGTTTATACATGTATACATACTGTACAGGCAATTTTTTTTTGTCAAAACAACAACAACAACAAAAAAGCTTTTTCTTCTAAGTGTGTCCAAATTTTTTAGAGCTCTCTGTTCATGAAGAAGGTATTCAAAAAATGTGTAGCTAGAAATTAAAGGTTATTAAAATGCAACTAAAATTAAATGAAACTTTGTTTGAGAATTTTAAGTCAGCATCAGCCCTTGCCTCTAGCCTTGTCTCAAAAAAAAAAATGTTCAGCCTCCTGTTTTTATTAGATGTCTACCATCTTTAAGGTTCTGTAAGGCCTTGGGTTTATTGAGCCATGTGATGCTAATACAGCTGTGCAGCTCTGCTTGGCAGTAGCAAGGCTCATGAAACATTATGGATGCTCTGCCGAGGACTGTGGGAGATACGACCCGGCGTACTTCAGCATCCCTCTTCAAGCCCCATTAACGCTTCCCCAACTGGTTATGCATCAGGGTCTCGGTTTCTCCATCAGTGATAATGCTGATCTTTATTTCCATATAAATGAAATGTATAGTTGTTCTGCTCGGTAAAAGCAAAAGTCTGGTTTGTGGAGTGGCTCTGCTTTATGACCTTGAGAGGCAAAAAAAAAAAAAAAAAAAAGAGTTAATGGTTAATATGTACCTCATTTTTTTAACGGGAACAATTTCATATCTGTGTATTGTTAACAAGGGGGAAAAAAAACCCTGTGGATGTGCAGTTTCCCTGTTTCAGTCTGTTAGTGCGCTTCAATCAAGGCGAAATATATCCTGATACACATTCGGAAATATGAAATGGCATTAGCTTTAAATAGGTTTTCTGCTTGCAGAAGAAAAAGGAAACCTCCTTCTTGACCCAGAACGTGTTGGTTAAACCTAATGGAGCTGCTTTGATTGGTGCTCACGTTTCCTTTCCCAGATAAACACACAGCAGTATGACGGAACATGTTGCCGCTGATATGCTTCACCCTCAGGGAAATGTTACAATTACAGAAGAAAAGCACAGTGCTGACCTTCAACCTTTGCCTCGATCTGTGGCACTTTGGGTTCCCCTTAAGCCGGGGGAGCAGAGTGATCTGATTGGCTGAGATGTGCACCCCTTTCACTAGCAGCGAGTCCTTGGGTGTTGGATGTGTTTCTTGCTTTTTATGACTCGGGTCCTGCACATGAGCCATTATGTCTATTTGAATGTAAATGTGATTAAGGAAGCGTGTGGGATCTCCGACCTCGCCTTTATATTCATTTACTTCCTGTGTCAGAATCGGGTCAGGGGTTCGAGGTTGGCCTAATACAACGTGATTTTGAATATGGAAGAAATAAAACAGAGAATAATAGGAAAATCATGAATGATCAACTATTTTAATTAAAATTAATTTCATGTGATTGCACTTTCTGTTGTTTTTTTTTATTTAAAAATATTTATGCACAATTTTTTCATCTTAGTTAACACGTCATACATTTTATACATTAATAGCTGCATTTTAATGTTGTGAAACAGGTTTGTTTTTTCACCAGCCTGTTAAAAAAATTAAAATAATAATAATAATTACAATGAAATAGTTTGTTGTATTAGAGAAACCTTAAAGTGAAAAATGACCTGTCCTAGACTTTGAACGCTACAAAGCAGTGACACTGGAGACTCCTTCCATAAATGGAACATACAGTAAGTGGACAGGGGAAAGTAATAAGAGAGTGCAAAACTAGACAAGCTACTTTTATCTGCTCACAAGGTTTATTTTGCATATTATATTCACAGGCAATGTAGCCTTTTTTATTGAAAGTTTACTTTTTTGGGGGGGGGACTTTGTCACTTTTATCCTTGGGGTCATTACATTGGATGATTTGATCTGAAAGATCTGGCACAGGTTTCACGCTGGGTGCTCTTCTTCCTGCAACCCTTCCATTTTTCTCCCACCCTTTCTCCCAAGTCCCTTGGGACTGGCACTGCATGCAGTAGCTGGCATTTATGGCATGCTAAAGACCTAAAGACCTTGCCCAAAGATCTAAAAGTGGCAACCTGGCGGTAGAGGGATCTAACCTCGAACCTCCAATCAGCAACTCTACCGCCTGAGCCACCACTGCCCAGTGTTTTCAATGTAATTCGTCAGACTAATAAAATACTTCTGTAAATAATTTCTATTACCTTTTTTTGTGCTTAAAACAAGCAAAAACAAACCCTAACTCCTATTATAGTAGTTTTTGACTCCGACTTTTCCAGGGTGACACAGGAGTGAAACTTTTGTCTCCAATGCATCACACGCTTATCAAGTGTTAGAGCAGCAGTAGATTAATGTGTATGAGAGCTGATTATGCCTGGCTGTACATCATATCTGTCTACCAGCTGCTCTGAATGTTCATCTCCACCCTCGTGTCACCGAGCCGTGTCAAGCATCTATCCTGCCGTTTTTTATCCTCTCTCGCTCCCGCGGACACGCTCGAGCTCCTGATCCGCTCTAGCGGAGGACAGGCTAAGCACCAACAGCTGTGAATAAACAGTTTAATATTGTTGTGATTGGAATTCGAAATACAATAAGTTATGAAACAAAAATGAACTGAGAGAAGTAGTTTTTATATATATTTTGAATGGCCCTATTTAGTCAGAACATCTAAATGTTTATATTATGCACTGTCAATTTATTTGGGAAATTTGAGATTCTAATGCTCTTAGCTCCAGTTTAGTCAACTTCTAGCTTTTAAATTAGCGGGAACACCTCCTAGACAGATTTGGGAACCTTCTTTTAGGTGACTTTTGTTCTACTGTCCACTGTCAATCCACCACCAGTTGATTCCTCCTGAACCCAAATTGGTCAGTGTTTATACAAACTGATGAACGGGACAATTTTTGAAGTACTGTAAGTAAGGAATAATTCTTAATACTTGGGGTTGTTCTGTTCCTCGTGTGCCATGACAGTTTGCCCACACTAACACTCTCACTCTCACTCATTCTCTTTGATGGACAAGGTGAATGAAACCCTGGAGCCTATGACAGGGTACTTGAGGCACTAGACAGGGTGCAGGGCACAAGCATGCACACACACCCACACACTCGCTCACAGACTACAGGCAATCTGGAAATGTACACTGCATGTCTTTGGACTGTGGGAGGAAACTGGAGTATCTGGAGGGAAGCCTTCTTCATACAAAACTTCGTTACACACAGCCCCAAGGTGGGAATCAACCCTTTGACCCTGGAGGTCGAAGCAACAGCGCTAACCAGTACACCTCCCAAGGCTAAACATTCCTCATTTATTGTTGAACGTCATAATTTGATCTGTTTATAGTACCATGTCATGTTTACTATTGTCTATATGCTACTTCCTGTGTTCTTTCTTGAATTAAGCTAGCAGTGCAACAAAAGATACCACAAAAGCATACTCTATTTGTCTTAAATATTGTCCCCTGATACAAAAGTATATTTTTTCCATCCTTGCTGTAGATTGCATGCCTTGAACCATCAGTCTAAGGTGATGATCTGGAAAATGATTTAAATCCCGTATACACATGTTGCCAGTGTGTAAATCAGAGTAATGACCTTTAGAAGTGGTGTAAGTGGGAGAGTAAAGTGCAACTCATTACACTGTGCAGAGTTTCCTGCAGCGTCCAGGATTGTTGTATTAACATGTCCACAAAGCGGAGCATTAAGGACTGAATAAATGACCAAAGCACAGCGGTTATCTGCTAATGAAAAGCTCATATCCTGCTGAACTGTTTGTCTTTTTCTCCCTTCATTACACAAGACCTCATTAAAGCTGTATCTTCATCCAACATATTAAACCTGAGGTTGTTCTTTCTGAACAATTGATATTTCTCTAAAAGAAAAATGAGAAAGGCAGGGCTTTTTAAATTATTTTTTATTTAAGTATTAATACTAGGATTAACTGATACAGAATCTTGTAATTGTGGTACTTTTTAAGAAAAATGGTTCAATAGCAACCAGAATTGAATTACAAAGGTTTGCACACCCTTATTGTGGAATCATGAAGATAACTAAATATGAATGATATAATGAATGATGATACTTAATAAAAGTTTGAGAAATGTTAGATCTTTTTCTTACTGTAAAGTGTTTAACAACTGATGTTTTTACAAGGAACAAAATAAGCAAAACTATCAAATAAAATTTTTACATGTTAAAATGTTAATATGTGGGTAATTGTTCCCCCCCACGGGCTTCTTCTGAATTTTTAAAGCTAGGCCTTCAACAAAAATGTCAACATAAACCTTTTGGTCCAATGGGCACACAGTACCCTTCAGAATACTACCCAGATAGAACCCTCTTCTAAGGCATCACTCCTGGAGTACCTAATGGTGGACCATAACAACCACCCCACCAATTTTGTCCAGTTCCTCTGAAGCTGAGCCTGTGATACAAGGCGTGGGAGCTATGAGGGGGCTTGGCTTGGGTTCTGTGCCAGAGCTTAGCATAATCACTAGGCTGGAACTTGGCTAGGCAGTTGGAACTCAACATGGCAAAGTCTTTGGGAAGACACTTTGATATGAGCACTGGAATGTGACTTAACATGAGAACTTGACAACTGGCCAAAATCAGGAGATGAGTGTGCCAATACTGTGCATTGTTCTTGAAGCCACAGTGTGTTGCAAGCATGATGTTTGTAAAGATGGGAGGAAGGGAAAGCATGGTGTTCTCAAGGATGGAGTGTATGCGAGCATGAATTTAGATAAGCTGGGGTATTCAGAAGGCATGACACTCTTGAAGCGAGGTGGAAATGCCAGCCTAGTGCCATGCCAGCTTTAAGGCCAGCTGGTGGGGCCAGCTATACATCCTTGGTGACCTTCTCAGCAGGCGTAACTGGGATTAGTTAAGATATACCAGGATCTGGCTGAGATGCTGCATAACATGATGCAGCTGGTGCAGGGAATATTGCTGGCAGTGAAGCATGGTATATCTGGATCAACAAGGCAAAACTCTAGAAACAGGATGTAACTGTGGTTTGACTGTGAAACCCTAAAAAATCCAGGACTTGAGCTGGGACTTGATGTGCGAGGACTGTTGGACAGGTGCTCAGCTCATTGCTGCTGGAGATCCTGCAACCACTGAATAGCAGCTTACCTGTCCTCCTCTGTGCACTGAATAGGGAATGTCTAGCTGGTTGGCCAGCTGCACTACTTGCTGCTACATTACATGCATTTCTTCTCATTGCACCATTCTGTACACTTTAGATTTGTGTGCAGTATGGGCAGCCTGGATACCCTGATTACCTGTGCATTGTTTGCTGCTGATCTCTCGTCAGGGCACCATGTCATCAGAGCCTCCCTCTTAGCCGATCTTGTGTGCTAGCTTTCGTTGGGTTTTCATCATACTGCAAGCTGAGAGCAGTCCAGTTAGGTTTCACCCCTCCCTTTTTGCTGCCTGCGTAGGATTATGTAGCATCCATCATTTTCAATAATATTTATGGGATAATATAATATACAACGATAACCCTGACATTTTCCCATGCTGTTATGTGCACCCATGCCATGCTTCTTTTTTTTTCATTTCCATTAATCTACTCTAAGGTCAATAATTTATTTTCTTTTTTACCCAGTGTTTTTTTTGTTTGCTTGTTTTATTTTTAAGTGTTGTCCCCCCAAGGTTGTTGTTTGTTTTACTTCCTGCTCAAATGCTCACATCAACATGGTTGCAAATTTGAGAGAATCATGTACTGTATGGGGCTAGCAACTGGGAATCGTGCCCATGATGATGATAATGTTTAATATTGCATCATGTGGATGGCTGTGTACAGTGGTGTCGCTTACCTGTGGAAGAGATGGCACCAGGATGCACTATGGGAAGAAGATGAGTCAGAAGAGGCAGTGTGATGCTCTGAGGAATGTTTTGCTGGGAAACCTTGGGTTCTGCCATTCCTGTGGATGTCACTTGGACATGTACAACCTACCTAAACATTTCTGCTGACCAAGTACAGTATATCCCTTCATGGCAACAGTATTCCCTGATGGCAGTGACAAGATAATGCTCCATAACACATGAACATGAGTTCATGGTTTGACTTGGCCTCCAAATCTGTGGTATGTGCTGGAAAAACAACTCAGATCCATGGAGGCCCCATCTTGCAACTTACAGGACTTAAAGGACTTGCTGCTAATGTGTACAGTAGGTGCCATATATACAGTAGTACCACTGCTCACCTTTGGAGGTCTAGTGGAGTCCATGGCTTGACAGGTCAGGGCTGTTTTGGTTATACAAGGGGAATACACTGTTCAGTGTACGATATATAGTCCAATATATATATACTGTATATATAGTAAA
This sequence comes from Heterobranchus longifilis, assembly GCA_028570985.1. NCBI lineage: Eukaryota > Metazoa > Chordata > Actinopteri > Siluriformes > Clariidae > Heterobranchus > Heterobranchus longifilis. The sequence continues at coordinate 24,055,095 of JAOVVB010000050.1, read as the reverse complement.
GTACAGATCAACTGTTTAGGAGAGCAACAGCATTTAAAATGAGCTTGTTCCTTCGTCTGCAGGTGGTGGGAAAACGCCATAATGTTTAAAATACATGTAAAATACTTTAACATTATTTCATAAATATAATCTTGAAATAGTTGCAAATTTTCCTGTTTTTGGGGTGATACTGTTGATCTCAACGTGATACTAGTGTTTCGAAGTGACGATAGAGTGTTTCCTTGCTACTTGCTAACTAACTCCTTATTTTTATTATGGTATATTTATGGTTTTAAACATATCATAATATGTTTAAAATTTAATAATTATGTTTTAAAAAATAGATGTCATCTAAGACTTGGCTAAACATCTGTATTGTGTCTTTTATACTGTATTACTTCAGTGTTGATCCAGAAAAAGTTTGCTGCTGTACAGTAAATTGTAGTGATTGTTTGTTTTTCATTCATAATGGTTGAGTTTAAGCTGTAATTAGATGGAGTGCGATTGCAAATACACAGCTCCTTTTACAGCTCTGAGCGCTGTAACTGCTGAGTCGTGCCGTGTCTACGAGCAAATTAATCTCTCGCAGACGTTCAAGTGTGTCCATGTTTGTATTAGTGTGTGTGTGCTAGCAGATTTATTAGCCTTACAGACACTTTATTGAATCACATCCACAGTGAGAGGGAAACTGATCAGGAGTCAAGATTACAAATTTGCATACTATAGTACGTCTCATATTGGTGCCTGATGACACCTTCACTATGGTCATTATTTCATTACAAACAAAGCTTATTGGTCTATTTCTCTCTATGAGAAGCTAAATAAATAAATAAATTTTTTTTTTTGGGGGATCAGGTTTGACTGTTTTTTAACAATTTTAGTAATTTTTTTTATATTTTCATTACCCTACTGGTCCTGATTAGCTTAACCACATTTCATTACCTGCCGCTGTTAAACTAACAGCTTGTCCATTGTTTTTTGTGATAGACACTGATTCACTCAGTGTCACAGAGTTGCACTGAGTTTTCCCACCTCCATGCCAGGAGTTTAAACTTGGTTCATATTAAATTAATTTACTGGTGTTTTTTTTATTTTTTTTGCCATTATAAAAAACTAAATCTTAGTCTCTAGTCAACCAAAATGTGTCTCCAATTTAATGAAGGAAGGACATGAAATAAACTGATCTGGGCTCAATGTGATTTTGCATTAAATATCATTTACTTATGCAAACAGGTAGGGGGAGCTCAGTGATTAAGGCATTGCACTACTGGTTGTAAAGTCCCAGGTTCAAACCCCACCACCACCACGTTTCCACTGTTGGGCCCTTGAGCAAGGCACTTAACCCTCAACTGCTCAGATGTATAACGAGATAAAAATTTAAGTCGTTTTGGTTAAGGGTGTCTGTCAAATGGCATAATGTAAATGAGTTTAATATACAGTACATACACACATCTACACTATACACCGCTAATGGATGTGAGTAGCCTAAAGATAATATAATGTTTGGAGCTTGGAGAGTAGCTAGGGATGTACTGTAGTTCATTTTGTTTAGAATAAACATTTCTGCTCAGGTCTCATCTGGATTGTATAGGACAAATATTAATTGCTGATTGGCTGACTGATGACGTTGCTTTTTTGTTTGCTCTCCCATTTGTCATCTTTCTTTTTTGACTGGCTCATTTCTGATTGGCTTGAAGAGGTTTCTTTCATTATGTCCTTCTTGCCTCTTTCTAGAGCATGTGTAATGATAGTCTGCTTTAAAAGGATATTTGTTTTTATCCAGAAGAAAGATTTGTACAGTATACAGGTCTCATCTGAGCCATGTAGGACAACTGGCACTGGTGACCTTGTCATGTACTGCAGCCAGGAAAGAGGATATAAATGAAAGTGCAGCGTTGTGCAGATGCCTCGCTCTCCATAGGGCCGGAGAGGAGCTGTGTCTGCTTTAATGGCTGTCTTGTTTTCTCTACAGTGGCGCAATCGATGGTTAACAGTCCAGTGAACTGAATTAGACCGTTGGCTCAATTTTTAACAAGCACCCCGCATGAATATTTCACTGTTGTGACTTGGTGACAAACAGCCCTGAAATCAATGGATAGTCGTCACAGTCCTGCGGCTCATACATACATGACTGTCATGATGTACAGATCAGTGCCACTTGGTATAAAGAACCGGTGTTTATCACTGTTCTCATGATCGATACTAATGATCCTGTCTGTTCTTTTAGCATGCATAGATAGATAGATAGATAGATAGATAGATTAGGTAGATAGATAGATAGATAGATAGATAGATAGATAGATAGATAGATAGATAGATAGATAGATAGAGTAGCAATGATTTAAAAGTTATAAGTTAAAATAAAACAAACCTTTTCATTTTCAAACCACTTCTGCTGATTAAAGTGAAATGTCATTGTGTTGGACAGAAAGAGAAAGAAAGAAAATAAAGGCAGAGGATGGAAGGAATGAAGGAAAGGCTAATAAGGAGTAAAGGATGGAATTATGAAAGGAAAGAAAAATGAAAAAGTGAACATAAGAAGAAGGATTGGAAGATGTGTTCAAGCATACAGAAAAAGGAAGGAATGTGTAGGAGGGAGTAATGTAAAAAAAAGGAATGCATAGAAATAAGGTATTATGTGAAGATGGAAATAAGGGAATGTGAAAAGAATAAATAAATAAAATAAATGTGTAAAGAAAGGAAAGAACAGAAAGGAAATCATAAAGGATTGAAATGTGAAAAGGTGAGGAAAAATGTAGAAAAGAAAAAAGGAAACCATGAAATGCTGGAAAAGTAATGCAGAAACAAAAAGACAAATCATTGGGAAAATAAAGAAACAATTAAAATGTATACAAAAGATGGGGAAACCCTGTCCAGGGTGTACCCTGCCTTGTGCCCTAAGTCTCCTGGGATAGGCTCCAGGCCCTGAATACAGGACAAAGCGGTATAGATGATGAGTGAGTGAGTGAATACATAGAGATTTACTATTGTTTGCTACCATGGTAAAAGGTCAATCATTGTGAACACTACAGCTATAAACTCTACAGATTTGTTTACCAAACTTGGCTAAAGTGTTTAAATACCTGGTTGTCCACATTTCTGAGCATTGAGGCATGTCAACTGGACTACTTCCTTCTTAGCTCGAAACATTTCATTACTCATCTCATAGTATACTCATTACTGAAGTAAAGACTTTAGTCTGAGGGAAGTTGGTAGGATTCCACAAACTTGTATCCTCCAGGATCCAGGAGGGAAGTGCTTTTTTAGAAATCAACTCCTTTACTGACCCATTGGTTCAGGTATGTAGACTACACCTGGATGAAGATTAAGATTCAGGATTTACAGTACAGATCTTCACAGAGCATATCAATGCAATTGACACTAATATCAAGTACCACAGAGAGAACACCAAGGACAAAGAAAATGGCCTTCCTGGACTGTGAAGTTCTCATTCTGACTAATGGGAACCTAGAAATAGAAGTTTACAGTTAAGCCACACATACACACACCAAAAGGATACCTGTGGTTTGATTCCCACCACCCACTGCACCACAAATTAGGTGATATCAGGACATTGCACCACAAAAACAAAAGACATCACCATCTGATCCAAATGGAATACAAGCATCTGAAACCAGCCTTCAACACCTGCGGATATCCTAAGTGGACTTTTAACAAAATAGCTTATAGGTAAATGAAGCTAAAGAGGACTTTTTGAAACATACCAATTCACTTCAAACACACCAGCACACTAAGACAGAGACTCATCCACCCCAAAGACAAGACCCTGAAACATAAGAAGAAAGAAGAGCAATCTAATACGCACAGTCCAGTGTTTTGAGTTTTACACTGGAGAGACAAAAACAACCTCTACATATAGAGATTTGAGAACGCCGATGTACAGATCATGGACAGAGAGATCAGGTGGTTCAAAGAGTGGTGTAAAGGAGTCCGTCTACTGTATGTGCTAGTGGAAAATTCTTCTCAATAGAAATGGAAGTCTTAGGCACAACCTGTCTCCTATTTCTTATGCTGTCCTTTCCCAGGAAAATCATGACCTCTAAATGGGTCCTTGAGGAAAGCCATATCTAAGGGCTCCCTCCACTTTCATGTTCCCTGGTTGGTACCTTTTAATGACTCTTTTTAATCTCTTTCTATTATTGCTTCTTCTTAACAACTTTCTCTCTTCCCCACTCTTAATGACTCTCCCCTTTACTCACACCTTCTGCATTGCTGACCTAATGAGTCCATTCAGGCAGGAGAGTATCCTTGACCATGGATCATCCAAATTTATGGAATCCTACCAACTTCCCTCATACTGATGAAACTCCTTGGATGAGTAAGTGAACCATTATGACCTAACAGGGTCCAACTTCAACTTCTTGGAAACCTCACCTGAATGACTGAGAAGCTTATTATTAGGCCTCATTTAAAGGTTGCCAGTGACTCAGCTGTATGATCATCTAGATGAAGTTCCTTCTACTACCTAGGTGCAGAAACAAAAAAGATTCTAGATGCATGTCTTTCTTGATCAATGATAAATGGTATGACCATGTACAGTAAGGTTAACAATGTGAGAGGAAAGGGTTACCCCAAGGTTTAGGGCAGTGACTGAAGTTGAAATCTGTGAGTTCTCCAGGGAGATAAAAAGATCCTGATGGGGCGACAAATCAACTGAGATTAAGTTTCAGTTGATGAGCTGCTTTCCAAGATGCTCTGGCAAATGATCCATTGCAAAGGGTTCTGCAAGTTTCCTGACATATCATTAGTGCCCAGCTTCCAGCAACTGAATACATCTGGAACAAGCGAGGCCTACAAAGGGTGCAGAACATCACTAAGGATGTTTCCAACCATGAACTGTTCATCCATTTACTTTCAAATAGCTGCTAATGGTTGAGAACCACCAGGTGCAAGAAAATCACCTTCCATCTAGCTTGTCCCTTTTCCTCAACTACTCATCCCAGAGCTAAGACATATCGGACTGAAACTTTTTATACACACACAGTGGACACACTCTATAATTGCACCTTCATTCTGCAGTTTTATAAACAGAGGAATATTTAGATGTCATTCCTTGTGTTGTGCAATTGATGTACTACTGCTGTAAAAATAATATAAATAAATATAATTTTAAAGCTATAAGTCATATTCAAACATTTTTTATTTGATTCAAAAGCATTAAAGGATTTCATTTGGCTCCTCTGGCAGCAATATTTTTTGAATGGTTTTGTGTTAAAAAACACTTTGAAATTTGTGTAACTTTTTGCATTCCTAACTGTTTAAATGTCACGTCTCATATAAAGTATTATTTTTTTCCTTCCAATCTTTTGCACCACACTCCAGTCCAGCAAATGGCGATAACACACAAATTGGCCATAAATTTAAAAAAAGAAGGAATAATCTTGCAAAATGATATTTTGCAAGTAGTTTATCGAATATGTGTGCAGTTTGTATTTTCTGTTAAAGCTGTGGTTTTAAGGAATTT
>JAOVVB010000050.1:23995952-24008756 GCA_028570985.1 Heterobranchus longifilis | reverse complement strand
AGCTGGTCCTTCTCTGGATGCCTCAGGATCCTCGCAGGGTTGGCCTTTGTCTACTGAAGCTGGTACAATCTCCAGATACATGGCTTGCAACATTAGCATTGATACTTTCTTTGGTGTGATTAATGAATTGGTGATGTAACTTCTAGGCCAGAGACTTGATGGATAATGACAGTTTTGTTATTGACATTTGTTTCAAAATAAAAGTAAAACACAATACATTTAGGCATTTAATGATATTTCAATGTAAAAAACTTTGTGTTTCTTTAAAATTTTTAGTAACCTGTTACTTAAGTTACTATAAGTTAAATGTTCCTGCTAGACTTCCATCCATCCATCTAGGAACCTCTGTAGTCCAGCTAGGGACCACGAAGACCAATGGTGACCATTGTATGTATTCCCTTTTTTACAACCATGGTTGGACCCTCCGGTTAAAATTCACACACTACGGGAAGTAGTCTCCAACTTTTATGAACCTGCATGTAGCTGCATGTGAATGTACACCATGATGCGCTCCTTCAGCCGAGCAATAACTTCTCGAAAAAAAATGAAGCAAGAAATGAAAACAAAATCTCCCCTTTCCTAACAAGATCTCGATTTTCATCTGTTTTTTTTTTTGTTCTTTGAACAATGATCCAGTGAAATCGTATCTTCAGTATTAAGACAAAGCACAATTCTTTAAAGTCTGCCAGCACACAGCGAACATCAAACCAAACCAGCACGCGTTTCTTTCCTTTTATTTATTCATTTTGGCCATGATGCTGCCTTGATCAAACCCCTGGTTATCGCCGTGTTTGGGAGCAGGGTGTTAATCTTTGAGAAACAGCTGTGTGTGGAGGATTAGGTAGTGATGGAGAGGCGAGGAGAGGAAAGAGGATGCTTCTGCTGACTGAAAAGAGAGAACTGTTCGGAAATAAACATTAAAGTCCACCACACACAGAGCTCGCAGTTGGCAAGAAGAGCGGTCCACTCCAACATTATCGCTGTGGAGCAGCACCAGGCAGCCGGCGTGTTATATTCAAATCAATTCACTGATGAACTCCTTCATGCAAGCACTAAATGAAACCCTGCATTTTGATCTTTTTTTCGTTCCTGCTTGAAATGCAAGGCTTTTAATTCATTATTTATTTACAAAGACTTCAAGTTCAGCATGATTGCTTTTGACCGAGCTGCGGCTTAGCGCACATGTTGGCTTATAAATGAAAAAAAAAAACGCCCGTCAGGAGAGGATAACGATCTTCACCTATTTATTTTTCTCCACAAAGTCCCATCTGTCATAAACTCACTTTGGTATACGGCTCTCGTGAGAACACTGATATCGACATCCTGTGTAGTAGTTATGTCTGAGACCATAACCGGATTCACGGGAAGGGATTCAGTGATGTGAAGTGTTTCCGAGCTAGATGTATCACAGATACTGGTTAAGTTTTCTGTAGCTGTATGTTCTCAGTGCTTTAAATATTCATGTCTGTATTTGGATTTCAATACAAGTAGGAGTGGCTTAAGTTAATATGGGAAACTGAATTTTTTCTCTTGAGATTTTGACACATAACCATCGTCCTGTTGATGCCAGAGGTCAGAGGAGAATGGTTCAGGCCAGACTCGTTTGAGTTGATAGACAGTCAGCAGTAACTCAAATAACACCTCGTTACACCTGAGGTATGCTAAAGAGCATCTCTGAACACACATCAAATGTTGGAGCAAATGGACTACAGCAGCAGAAGACCACAGCGGGTGCTGCTACTGCCAGCTAAGAACAGGAAACTGAGGCTACAGTTTGCATGGACTCACTGAAATTGGACAGTAGAAGATCGGATAAATGTTGCATGGCTTGATGAGTCTTGATTTCTGCAACAACAGAAGGATCAGAATTATTTGGGCATAAACTGTATGAAAGAATGGATCCACCCTGCCTTGAATCAACAGTTCAGACTGGTGGTGGTGGTAACCACTTTGCACACTTTGGGCCCTTTAGTACTAATCAAGCTTGGACTAAATGCTACAGCCTACCTGAGTACTGTTCCTCAACCTGTCCTTCCCTTTATGACCACAGGATAATGCACCATGTCACAAAGCTAAAATCATCTCAAACCGGTTTCTTGAACATGACAATGATGTCACTGTACTCACATGGCCTCCACAGTCAACAGATCTCAGTCCAATAAAGCAGCTTTAGGATGTGGTGGAACGGGAGTTTCTCATCACAGATGTACAGCTGAGAAATCTGCTGCAATTTTGTGGCGCTGTCATGTCAGTGTGGACCAAACTGTCTAAGAAATGTTTCCAGAACCTTGTTGAATCAATGCCATGAAGAATTAAAGCAGTTCTGAATGGGTCCTCGGTGAATGTATGTTAAATGGTACTGTATACCAGAGAGGTCTCCAAGTCCCCAAATCTTTATCCCTGGCTCAGGTTCAAATCCAGAGTCTTCTGGTTGGTTTCAAGGGCCTTGTAATGTAATGCATCACAGTGAGAGATCAGACACTGGCTGAGAAACACCAGGCTGCTTGGTGTCACGAGCTTTAAACATTTAAAAGGAATTAAGGTTCAAATGAAAACCATTCATGCTTTAACCAAACGAATGCCAAATGTGAGCGAATGTCTATGTGCAAATAGGAGTGACTTTGGAAGCGTATTTTAATACAACATAGATGAAATGAAGCACAGATAAAACATCGAGTCTCATGTATTGCACTGAATACTGTATAAAAGAATTCAAACACAGATAATTAACAGCTTCATTTGTGCAATGCAATTATGAAAATAAAGTCAGTTTGTGGAAAAAAAAATCCTACATTTTGCTTTTGAGTTTATGTTCATGTATGATGAAGTAATATTAGTTGTGCAGCTTCCAATCATTTAATTATTAGCTGCGATGGCTGAGCTGCATTATTGGACATGATTTTGCATATTTTAGCTCTCTTGTGGAATTTGGTTAGCATCACTAAATACAAAAATGGCTGAGCTTTTGAATGTGCTAGGTAATGTACGATGGATTGTTATTAATAAACATACATAATTACAAACCTATGACTAAGATAAAATGAGTGTTAACAAAGACGTGTAAATATGAAAGCATTAAATACAGATTCACTTTAAAATACATTGTACTTTGAATCTTTCTGCTGATGCGAAAGAAAAAAAAAAGACGATGAAGACATCAAGATTCACTTCACTCCCAGCAGCAGTGTCTCGGGTTTGGTGTAACGGCGTAAATTATAAATATTTATTCTAATTTTAGGTCACAGAATTTTAAAGCAACCCACAACTTAAAAGCAGATAAAACAAGGCAAGGATGTTTTATTCATTACTTAAAGTTTCCTTTTTTACAGTAGTTTCATAAAGAGATGCCGCATCATGTTTTTCATATAGAAAAAGGGAAAAATGTATAACCTTCATCGGAAAACTTCTGAGTCGACCCGATCAGCTTTACCTTGGAGGCTCTCCAAATTAGAAAAGGAAAAGCTGCTTTCCTTTTTTTCTTTCTTTTCCCCAGAACATCGAGTGCCGTGCTGTTAGCCGTTAGTGCTGACAGTTCTCCTGATTAATGATGTGGTTGTGATTAACAGAGCTCTGATCACACTTCTGTCAGTCTTCCAAATGGTCTCTGAGTTGACACTCGCCTGTCCATCTCGCACGCTTCCTCATCGTTATGATCTGAATGTCCCTTATTAAATCTCTCAGTGAGCATGTGGACATCTCAAACTGAAGTGCTGGTATTTTTCTGCTAATCGTTTCTCTGCGGAAAGCTCACTGAATAAACGTTCTACTTTAACAACCCACTGCTTTATGAGGGCTAAATCACTAAACGTGGATGCCCTAGTACCGATCCGGCCTAGCTAAAGCTGTAGCCATCTTACAACATCTTTAGTTTTGTTGAAACTATTATGAATTATTACTAATTATGAATCAGTTGGATGGTGTGATGATTCATAGTTACAGGTAACATCCTGAAATGTATTTATTTTCTAAACCACACGTCCTGAAATGCTTTCCTCCTATACAAGCGCAGTTGAATAAGGAGGCAGCATACTTTTTTATTAATATTAATAATTAATGTATTAATATTATAGTTATATTATATTTATGTGGAACCTCTGTAAAACAAGTTGGTTCTTGTTCTCACTTACATTTTAGCAGCTACGTGGGAGTAGTACAACTGGAATAATTTGAAATAAACTGGGACTTGATGAAATTTCTGGTGAATGAAGGCATAAAACCAATTAAATTTTACAGAAGACGTCAAGCACAGGTGATGGGATTCTTATCCACATTAAAACTGTGCAAATGTTTTAAAGAAATATTTGCAAGTCCGTGAATAATGATCCCAGCCAAGGTGGTTGGAGCCCACTGCAGTCGTTCCCGTGAACATTTAGCCAGTGGAAAGCTTTATTCTTTAAAATGGACAGATAACTTGTTGCCACCTTTAAGGAAGAGAGACACAATCATTCACCCCCACCATTTACACATTAACAGACTCGGCTGGGAGTTATTGCTACATTCCCCGAACAGTCCTGACCTCGCTCCAAGCCATTTCCACATGCTTGGCACATTAAAGGGGTTCCTGGGAGGCCAGTGTTTCAGACGTGAAGCAGATGTGATCATGGCTCCGGTGTACTGAGAAAACGTTTTCCCTTGATGGTGTCCAAGCACTAGTGAAACACTGGGATAAGTGCATTAGTGTAGCAGGGGATTATATAGAGAAATTAAGGGAGTTTTTACTCTCATACACTGTGTTCAGTTATTCTGCACAGTCAAAAGTTCCGCTTTGACTTGAACATCCCTCGTATAAACAGTTGTTCTCTCACTAGCCTCTTATTTCTCCCTCTTGAAGTTAAAAAATGAAGATCACGTCATGTCATGAAACTACGGAACCAGACTGGTCAAGTTCCTCTAACCTGATTGATATAAAATGTACTGTATTAAAAAAGTAAAATATATAAATTCTGAGCAAAAACCTCAAAGTAGTTTTAGGATCTTGGGTCATTTATTTCTAGTTGAGGCTTGCCTTTCTGGAACACGTCATTGATTGAGGAATATATCTTTTTATATTTTTATATATACATTTTTTTTTCTGTATTAATTAAAAACAACAATAATGTAGCCCATGCAGAGTTGACCTCTCGTTGTACTTGTCAGCCTCTTGCACGTGACCTCCATTGAGGGTAATATCTCCCTGTCCTTCAGCAGATGGTGTCCTGTGACCTTTATCCTGTTAACACATACCTGCATGTTACTTACTGTTATACTCCAAGTAATAAATGGATTTCTGCAATCCTCTTGCTCACCACTGTCCGCATGCATTTTTAATGCCAGGTTGACCCGTGTCAGATTCCCTATGAAGAATCAATCTTGGTGATCGATTTGATGCAACATTCCAGTGATGCTCTGCTTTGGATGTGCTTTTCATTAAACATATGGACGTTCGTCTCGTCTCCGGCTGTGCTTGCAGTACATGGACTTTCACACGTTGCTAGTTTCTGTTAGGATGTAATGTAAAGTCAGGTTCATCAGAGGAGAGACTTGGCATCACATTTACACAGTTCTGGAGACAAATCTTTTGATCTTTTCGAAATCATGGGACAATTGATTGAGACCAGTCGAAAGATTGTAAGGACCCATGAGACTAGAGGACAATTCTTTTCTGTTAAAGACACATTAGAGACTTTAAATGAAGAGGGCTGTCATGACTGACTTAGAACCAAATCATTAATTCAAAACTCTAACTCTGTGGTTGAACAATGTGTGTTTTTTGGTTAAAAAAATTTAATTTAATAAAGTAAGAGCTAAAACTGCTTCGTGCATTAGCTAACGCACTTTATTTATAAGTGTCTTTAACTAAAGTGCTTTGAGCATCATTGACCTATTTCATTATCTGATGCAAATAAACTACTAAATATACCACTAATAAATCATACGTTAAAAACATCAGAATCATATACCTTGTTTTTTTGTTCTGGAGGTCGATCACTGCTTGAAGTCGCTGTTAACACTGCTTGATGTAGTACATTTCAAATAAAGTAGGAGACAGTAGGAAAAATCTGAAAAACAAACCAATAAATACAAAATAAACATCTGGAATTTCAAGTAATTCAAAACCAAAAGTTCTGTTGTGTTTACAACATGCAAAAATTTGAGTTCAGGATGCACACAGCAGAGTCTGAGCTTAGAAAGTGAAACTATCTTAAATCTAGTGAAATTCATTTCTCATTTCTCAATATAAATTGAGATTTTTAAGCTCTATGTCTAAAAATTTTTTTTTTTTTAGAATTGTATAAAAGTAGGCTTCTAATACTGTAATCTTTTAATTTGTTTATTTTACTCTGTTAGGGAATTTTAGATAAATTTGGCCAGATTAAAAAAAAAGATGTTTGTGTGTGCAGTAGTGGTGTGTTTCTCAACCACACCACTATGCAGAACTAACACAATCTTTTTACATCCATGGACACTATGGACAAATCCACGCACATCTACACTCACGTCTACACTTACATGTTTACGTTTACATTCTGGACCATTGCACAAAGACACATTAATAATGGCACCTTAATAAGACACTTTTTAATGCATATTTGCACACCATCTTTCTTTCAACAAATTTCAATATTTCTTAAATGTTCTATTGTATAGTATATTTCTATTTTTATTTCTATTTCTTTTTATTTCTATATCGTATTTCTTTTATTCATATTTATTTCTCATTATAAGCTTTAATTCTCTTTTTAAGGTCACTGGCGGTCGTATAAGCATTTCACTACATATCGGACTGTGTATGACTGTGTATGTGACAAATAAAATTAGAATTTAAAACCAGGTTTCAACTAGGAGACCAGGTTGAAAGTAGTAGTTTATGAGTAGTGTGTTGGTTACAATAAACAAAATGTCACCCATCAGTTGTACTTACCACATTGTATGATGTGTTGTTTGGTGCTAAATCAATAGATGTGATCTGAGTGAGAGACAGTGAGAGAGACAGTGAGAGAGAGAGAGAGAGAGAGAGAGAGAGACAGAGAGTCAGTTTCATCAGCCTAAGTTCTACATGTTTTAGGTCATCAGGATAATTGGATTTTTCTTTGAAAGGAGTGCTTGATAATGGAAGTTAGCACTTATCAGAAACTCTAAAGAGCATTTGCGGGTCATGGAGAAATCTCCAGACGAGTGTGGATAAGATTGTATACATTCCAGTCTCAGTGCATAATAATGAAGAGAATAATAATAGATGCATTCCAGTGCCAGGATTCCAGCATAATAATAGGATGTTATATAATAATAATACAGACTCATGGTGTCACCTTGGGCTTGTGGGAATATTTATTCTTGTCATTTATTTTCTCGAATGGTCAGACCAGTGATAGAGAAATAAAACATTTGTATCAAAATAATATGTGTGATAATGTTAATGTGTTTTTTATTAGGGATCACATGAGCGTCTCTGTGGAACTTTGCACTTTCTGGTGGTTAAATTACCACTTAAAACCATGACCATGTCTGAGTAATATTCTACTAAAATGCTACATGTTTACTTTGAAATCGTCCTAACTAATAAAAATTGCATCCTCGCATAACTGATTTACACAGGTACAGTAAGAGTGGAATAAAGAATAAAAAAAATTAATAAACCTGGCATGCAGAATTCAACACAAACATGTGGCGTCTGACCAGCATGGGTGATAAAAATGTTTTCAATATATAAAATATTAATAATACATTTAGTTGTGCCAGAAAGGTTTTAAAGGTCTTTTACAAAATGATTTTTTTTAACTTGTGTTTTTCCTTCATGTAAAATGCTCCTAATTATCAATGTTAAATTTCAGTATATTTATTATAAAACACAATTTAAGGCATTTTATGCACAATGTTTAAACACCTACCTTTAACAAAGATTCATTGACTGACATGTTGCCGAAAAGAGGGTCCATTTTTGTAAAAGGTGTAAAAGCATCCCAAGTGTCAGCGGTAATGCAAATAAGATCCAGCTACTCCGGCTTCAGATCCTCTTCATGCAGCATCCTTGAGGATTCTTTATGGTTATGTAGGACAAACCACACCCCTTAAAACACATCAGGAGCTAAATTTTGATAAAACATCTATCTACACTGCCCAAGAGGATCAGCTATAAAAGAAAAAGCTAAATGCTGGAGGAAATAAAACTGAATGAATATTAATAATAATAAGAAGAAGAAGAAGAAGGAGAAGAATAGCTTCAACATTTTTTTATACTCTTCATTACCCACATTATTTATCAATTATAGAAGAATCTGTAAAGAATCCTGACTGAGCAGTGATTTCACACGCACTTAAGTGTCATTAGAGAGGTTCTTTATAAAAGAAGCTTCACAACAAAGCAATGTTTTCGTTAGTATGTGTGTTTGTGCGCAAATGCATACGTCTGTTTGTGTGTGTGTTTGTGTGTGTGTGTGTGTGTTTGTGTATGTGTGTGCACTGTGTCCTACACCATAGTCCCCTCCCTCCTCCTCTCCTCTCTTGTCTTACTTTAGCTTCTCACATGCACATACACACACACACACACACACACACACACACACACACAATGAAAACTTTGCACTGTTGGGATTCTTTTCAAAGGTCAAGTTTTGGTTAATTTGTTTTATTTTTACTTTACATTTTGTATCAATTATTATTATATGAATATGTTTGGGTTGTGGAACGAATCATCAGAGTTTCCATTATTTCTTATGATTTCTTTGATATATGAGTGCTTTGATATACAAGCATGCTTCCAGAGCAAATTATGCTCATAATCCAAGGTTTAACTGTACATGCATTGCTTCCCAAAAGAGTTGAAATAATTCTCAGAGCAAAAGGGGACTAAACCTGCAAAGGGAAGTTCATTAGGCACATATATGTAGGAGAGATGCTCAGGTGTTCACAAATCTTTACCATGACCATATAGGGTATGACAATATTTATGAAAAGAAGGCTGTGTGAAGACATTCAAACTGATTTTCTCTATACTCTACTCAGAATATTTTAACAGGTTTTTCAAAAACATCCAGGGATATTGTAAATGTGAGCATATTTTGTGCACTTTAAAGGATGACACGATTTAATTAATAGTGTCATATTAATATACACTGCCAAAAATATTGCCATTTCAGAAGTGTCAAATTATTGGGCTGCATCAAGCAAATAAAAAATGAGATTTATTGGAAAATTACTGGACTGGGTTAAAAACCCTTCAACACATTGGTGTTGGATAGTGCCGGACTGTCAACCTTTGGAAGAAATGTGATCGGAAGAAAATCATGAATGGAGATCACTTAAACATTTGGTGACGTTACATAAAGCATAAAGATTAGACTTTGAAACAATGGAAAAAAGGTCATGTGGTCTGATGAGTCCAGATTGACTCTATTCCAGAGCGATGTGCATGTCAGGGCAAGAAGGGAAGTGCATGAAGTGATGCTCCTACTGTATCATGTATTGTGAACACTGTACAAGCCTCTGGAGGCGGTGTTATGATCTGGGGTTGCTTCAGTTGGTCAGGTCTAGGCTCAGGAATGTTATGTGGCAGAAAAATTAAGTCAGGTGATGACCTAAATGTACTGAATGACAGGGTATCACATCTAAGGAGTTTTTCCTTCCTTTATGGCACAGGCATATTTCAGGACATAAGTTGTGAAAAAAGTGATTTTGGGAGCATGATGAAGCACCTGGCCACCACATTTTTTGTGGTCTGAGGTTGTACTTGGTGCTGAAACAACATACGAAAGAGCAGAAGCAGAAGCGTTTGGATATCAAGAAACAAAATGTGGACCAGTTCTCTAAGAAAGGTGAAAGTTTCTTAAAGAGAATCGTTAATGGTGACGAGACATGGATTCATCACAACAAGCCTGAGAGTAAACAGCAGAGTCTGGAACGGAAACATCCTCAATCGCGGACCGAGAAAAAGCTCAAAAGTTAACCATCAACTAGAACATTGGTGCTTACAGTTTTCTGGGCCAGTATTGGAACATAATCAAGAAAAAGGTTTAACAATCAACAGTGCTTGTTAAAGTGCAAAGTACTGAAGAGCTGAAGCCTAAACCTTCTCTTAAACACAGAAGACTGCTATCCTAGGGCAATGTGATCTTGCATGAAAATTCACATCATACTTCTGCCCACACTGCCAGCACTTTCTGCAAAAAAAAGCATCCTCCCTTTATTCCTGATCTTGCTCCACCTGACTTTAACCTGATTGGTCCCCTGAAAGCAGAGCCCTACCTAGACAAAGATTAACTTATGATAAATAAGTGAAGACAGCGGCTCAGCTTAAAGTTCAGCCTAAAACAAATTTTAATGAGGGAATATAAAAGCTGGTTGACAGATGGACAGAGTGTATTGAAAAGCAAAGAGATTGGAAAGTTAATTAAAATAAATTCTACAGCCAGAGGGGGTGAAAAAGTGTATTTTAAAAATAACAGGGTTATCTTTGAAGCTAAAAAAAGTTTTTTGTTCGTATCATATTATTTATAAGATAATGCTGATGAATGCTGGTTGGAGAGGCCCCGTGAAAATTTTTGCCTGGGGCCCCAACAGACTATATTGTAGAATCAACTTGATGTTTGGCATCGCGTGTAACTGAGACATGTCTCTGTTCTACTAAAACTCTACCTGAGTAACTTATCTGCAACTCTCTTGATAACTCAAAGTCTGTAGTTTCGTCTAAGGGAATACTGATGTGTGCACATTTTCAGCATTAAATCCTCCCTATGTGCACTTAACTCAACTCTGAATCCCTTCCAACATGATTTCCAGCTGCCCAATCAGCAGTTTTGTTTTAAAACTCACATTTTTGTGCTGTTGTCATGAAAATAGCTGTGAAAAGTTGAGGCATTAAGCTCAAGCGTATGCTATATACGCAAAGCAATCTCGCATAATCTCAAATAAAAAAAAAAGTTGACACTTTTGTGATGTCTTGTGGAGTGATACATCCTAAATATATTTAACTCAGCTGGAGAAAAGCGCTGCTCCCTGGGAAGAATTTAGGCAACAAAAGATGATTTGGAAGCCTAAAATAGGAGCTGAAGTCTTATTTCTTTAGACGTTGTGTATTAGTTTCTGAACGGCAACCATGGTATGTTTAAAACAAAGAAATAAAAAATGGGGAAATAAGGAAAATTAAATATTTTTTTTATTTAGAGCATGAAGGGTTTTACTGTTATAGGGTTAAGCTGTTGCATACTGAATATGGTCAAACTAGCATTTTAGGATTTTAGGACATTTTTATGAAAGTTACACCCAACACTAACTCCATCTTTCCATGCATCCATCCATCCTTACCTCCTATTGTTTCTTTCTAACTTTTGCTATTATAACTATGATATATATATAATTAATATTATAACTATTGCTCCCTGTCTTTCGTGTTCCCTTTATATAATTGTCCCTCTTTTTTTCTTTTGGTTTATGTATTTTACACCTTTTATTTTCATGTTTCTCTTCCCTCTTCTTGCCCAAGTGGTCTTCTTTTTTTTTCTTCACTTTTATTTTTCAACTGTCCATCTGTCTTTTTCCTTCCTTTCTTTTTTCTTTTTCGTACTTTTCATTTACCTTCCTTCCTTTCTTCCTTCCCTCCCATATTTCCTTGTCTTTTTTCTTTTCTTTTTCCTACCATTTGCTTGGTCTTACCCCTGTACTGTCTTTGCCTGTTTAGTGGATATACAGTATATATTGGATAAAACACTATATATATATTTTTTTTTATCAAATACATTTACAATACACTAATTGTTGCACTTTTGTTCTTTCTTCTTCTATTTTATCTTTTCCTTTGCTTTCTTCGGGGCTATCGGGGCTAGTTTTGGCTCCTAGCAACCCTGCAACTGTTAATTTGTTTTAGCTAAACATAATCATGTATGTCTTTCCCGCTTATCCGAGAGGCTTCATCAGCTTATAGTTTTATCCTTTGAAGATGCTTCACTTTAAAGGTAAGGCTATTCAGATCTATAAGGAATTAAAAACGACTAGCAGTAAGAAGAGTAGCATCTGGTAGATTTATCTGTAGATCCCCATCCTTTTCGTATTTATAAAAAACAAGTAGTCTTTTACACGCTTACAATCTTTCATTTTTTTAATTTGGGGAAAAATATTTACAGGGAGGCTAATACTGTATTTCCTTTTCTTTTGACTTAAATGGCCGTACTGTAGAGAAACAGGCTGCTGTGAGAAACTGATGAGAGAAAAAGTGCTCACCCGGTGCTGTTGAGAAAAGTGTGGCCTGTAATGCAGCTCCTGGACATGGAAGAGGGATGAAACCAAAATGCTGGTGTACATCGCCCATCTGTTCTTCGTTCATAGCCATAATCACTGCAAACACACACACACACACACACACACACACACACACACACCTAAGCAGTGCAAGAGCAAACAAACCTTAGTAAAATTGTGCACACGGTAAACATCATTATAGAAGTCTCTCTTTTTTTCCAAAACCTGATGTAATCCATCAAACAGATTTCATCTAGCTTCTGCTGCTACTTTCTTATGTTCCTTACATAACGCCACTGACAAGATGAGATTGTCTCTAATATGAATGATACTTTCTCACGCCACAGATAAACAACAGATCACAAACTCGGCTGTGTTTGTCTTTTTGACCAAGCATACAACCCAGACAGGCTTAAGCTGTTTGTCCTACAATTAAAACCCAATGTGACTGCTCAGCCCCAGACGATGGGGACAAATTGCAGCAATTACAGTGACACACTACACAGATGCGGCTGCGTTGTGATAGTTAATGAAAGCTATTACACTCTCTGATTAATGTCTTTCGGCGGGCATTCTGAATAGCGTTTGCCCCAT
>JAOVVB010000050.1:23979339-23990222 GCA_028570985.1 Heterobranchus longifilis | reverse complement strand
TTATAAAATTAAGTAGAGCTTTCGTTTTTGTTATAGTACGAAGCCCCTAGATGGACAAAGGAGGAGAAAAAACGGCAAAGGTTTTGGGTTATAATGCAAAACATGACTTTGTTTTGGGTGAAGCGCCATCTAGTGATCATTGTGTGTCAGCAACAGCTTCCCATTCAAAACAATAGTCGGTCAAATGACCGGTGAATCGCGTTTAAAAGTAGGTGACACTGGCGCGGCGCTTCTAGTGTTAAGAAACTGGACAGAATCTAATGAACAGTGTTATAGTGAGGTTTTGTGTGTGAGTTGGTGTTGGGGGATTGGATAAATACGCACCCCTACCTAATAGATCACACTAATTCATAACACTTAACTTTCATTACTTTTCATTACAGCTAATAAGTGAGCAGATACAGTAAGCAGTCAATGCAGTGTACTTGCATTCTCATATTCATACTTTATATTGTGATTCCTGAGTGTTGGTAGAAATTTGCAGGATAATTAATCCTTAGGAGAATGATAGCAAAACTAATTGTGCTCTCAATCCAGTGTCTAAAGACATAATAAATCATAAATAACATAAATCATAAATAACTTGTCAAATTTATTCAAGTAACATGCACAGCAAACAGCTTTAACGATGCGTATAGTTCTATAACTGTTGATTAAAAATATGAAAAAATATATAGGAAAATAATGACAACAGCACATTAATCAATATTTATTGATATATATTTATATCTCATTACCTTGCGACTAGTGAAATGAAAACCATCTCCACACAGCACCAGTGACCTTCAGAGTGCCTCGCTCTGTTCTCTCAGACTCTCAGTCAGCCGCTTGGGCAGGTTATGTAATAATTGACTTCCACCAACTGGCCACTTCATTAGGTACACCTTGCTAGTACTGGTGTTGGATGCATTTTTGTCTTAAGAACTACAAGGTGCTGGAAACACTCTTAAAGACATTGTTCATTCATATTGGCATGAGAGCAGTGTGCAGTCATTGCCGATTTGTCAGTTGAACGTCCATGATGCGAATCTCCCATTGCACCACATCCTAAATGTTCTCTACTGGATTGAGATCTGGTGACTGTGGAGACCGTGGGAGTACAGTGACCATTTTATCATGTTCAAGAAACCAGTTTGAAATTATTCCAGCTCTTTGACATGGCCCATTATCTTCTGAACATAAACGGATGGACACGGTCAGTAACAATACTCAGGTAGGCTGTGGCATTTAAACCATGCTCAATTGGTACTAAGGGAACCAAAAAGTACTAAGAAAATATCCTCACACTAATAAACCACCACCAACAGCTTGAACTCACCATTGATACATGGCAGGATGGATCAATGCTTTCATGTTGTTTTCACCAAATTCTGACCAAACCTTCCGAATATCTAGGCAGAAATTGAGACTCATCATACCTACTGTAGCAATGGTTTTCCAATTTACTATTGTCCAGATTTGGTGAGCCTATGAAAATCATCTTGTCCATGTTTACATGCATAAATGCTCAGAGATGCTGCCATGTGAATGCCTGATTAAATATTTGCTTTAAAAATAATAAAAATGTAGCATGCTTCTAAAAACAAAAGCTGCTGAGACAAATTAAAAAATAAGACAAGAGATGGGATGTAATAAAAAAAAGCCCAAGAAAGACCGAGATAGTTTAAAAAGATTGAAAGGAAATATGAAGGAAGAAAGAAGGGAAGGAAGGAAGAAGATAGGGGAATAAAAGACAGGAAGAGACAAGTAGACGGATGAAGAGAACGATGGGAGAAAAGATGTGAAGAGATGGGAAGAAAGACAGGGAGAGATGGGAAGAAAGACTGGAAGAGATAGGAAGAGATAGGAAGAGATGGGAAGAAAGATGGGAAGAGATGGGAAGAAAGACTGGAAGAGATGGGAAGAAAGATTGGAAGAGATGGGAAGAAAGACGGGAAGAGATGGGAAGAAAGATGACAAGAGATGGGAAGAAAGATGGGAGGAGATGAGAAGAAAGAAGGGAGGAGATGGGAGGAAAGATGGGAAGAAATGGGAAGAGATGGGGAAGAAATAAGGGACCTTATGGGAAAAAAGACTGCTAGAGATGGGAAGAATGGACTGGAAAGATGGGAAAAGATTAAAGAAAAAAGGGAAGAGATGGGAAGAAAGATGGGAAGGAAGACAGGAAAAGATGAAAAAAAAACCACAGGAAGGTACTGATGCATTAGTGATGTGGGTTTTGCTTGCATATTATCAACTAATCAGTAAATTCCATGCGGGTTTTTTTTTTTTTAATAAATCAGTTTTAATTGCAATATTTTCCAGTCACACAGTACACACAGTTTTATCTGTTCAGTAATGTTTCAGTCTTAATTATGATTTTTGCAATGTGCTAATTAAAACAGACCCACACAGATTCAGCATCAGTGTTTGCCTTTCTTTGATTACTTTTTCCCCCCAAACATTTATTTAGTTCTTTGACTTTACTGAAGCCTGTAAGTGAAACAGAATTGAGCTGAGCTCTGTAGTCCTGACCCTGAGTGATCCAGAGCTGAAAATGACCCCAGGTTATACAAGAGCTTCGCTTTGCACCATTTAAAGTGTGTATTAAGGTGTTGCACTTTAGTAAATGTCAACAGACTGAATCAAATGTCTGGAATTTTCATTGCGCTACAGTTTACCATGCATGACCAAACCCTGTGTGTAAAATGTAAGCCGGTTATTGATTCCCTGCTGGTCAACTTTAAGTAGATGACTATAATTATTACCAGTCATCAACTTATCATTTAACCAGTTGCTAATGTTAAAAGTATGTTAATGATCCTGCTCCTAATTAGCCACACTAATAATGATCATTGGGATAAATAATTGGAAGCTATAGTAGTCTTGCGCTGCTTTTTTTTTTCCCAGTTCAGTTGTATGTCAGTTAATAATTCATGCATAATTACTGTATGTTACTGGATAATTAAAGAGTAACTAAATGTTTCTAAATAATATCAGAGTAATCTGATAATGATGGTTTGTATAGCTCTATTCAGTGATGTGAGCCAGATGTTCTGCATTCCTCGCGTGTATCAGAGGCAGATGTTGTGCTCCAGATCTGAAAGGTCTCTGAATGCAGTCATGCATAAAGATTTAATCTTTTTTTTTTTTTCACAGAGTCAGGTTGAAAACTGTATTATACATCCACTCCTGTTGTATATGTATAAGCCCAGGATAAAATTTCTCCAACGGAGTCTGCTAAATTAGAAACAGATTTCTTTTCGTTGTTGCTGAGAACCTTGAAAAGTTCTCAGTGTTAAAAACAGAACTTTTCTACTCTAGCGCTACATTCACACCCAGCCCCTGACAGTCCCTCGCAGGTTGAAATTACCTTTAATAGCTGATTAGCATCTCCATATGTATGCTGGTATATCTAAACATCATCTTCTAAATAATCAAGTTTACATTAAACAATTCACTAATGTGTGGTTATTTTAGTTACATATTACGTGTCTGGGTTTGTTGGCAAATTTGCACCACAATCTACCTAAACTCACTATTCACATTCTCTAGACACAGCATGTGCTCTGCTACTTTGTTCTTCATTCATCTTCAGAATATCTCCATTCACATTTAATGAGACCGTATTTAAGGCAGAATAAGATATAATTATGGTGTTACGTTTTTTTTTTTTCCTTTTTTTTTTTCAAGTCAGGCAGCAATGGATGTTCCAGTTTCAATCCTTACAGGGAACATTGAATTCATGGATGGATGGATGGATGGATGGATTTAAATTCCCAAGATAAGTAAAGGGCAGTATGGTGATTGATGGGTGGAAAGTAGTAAATGGTTGTATGATGAGAAATGGGTAGATGGATGTAAATAGATACCTATGGACAGATGGGTGGATGGATGGATAGATGATCATGGATGGATTTTTTGGGATAGATGTGTAGGTGGGTAGTTTAATAGTAGGATGCATAAATGAATGTATAGGGTGGATTCGTGGATGGAGAAATAGATGTCCATGTTGGTGCTTTGGATAGACTGTTTCTTAGATTAACAGTTTTAGTTGCTATCGGGAATGTTTGATGGACTAATTGATGAATGTATGGATAGATGGAATACAGTAGATGGATTTGAATCAACTGAAAGTAGGTAAAGTAGATGATGGATGGATGGATGGATGGATGGATGGATAGATAGATACATAAAAGAACGATATAGTGATGGATGGGTTGATGGAACTGGGTATATGATAAGAAATTGATGAATGGCTATAGAAGGATAGGTTTAATTGTTGGATGAATAATGCAGAGTTTAATATTTTTGGGATAAATGTATAAGGGATAGCTGAATAAATGGTGTATAAATGAATGTATAGAGTGGACTCGTTTGATAGAAAAATAGTTGTTTTGTTTGGTGCATTGAATGAATGTATAGATACGTAGAGGAATGCATAGTTCTATCGCTAATCAGAACTTTGAATGTATGGATGGAAAGATGGAAGGATAATCGATTGATTGATGAATGAATTTTATTGATCCTGACCTGTTGTGCTGATGTAGGGTAATTGCTTTGTCCGATTTTACTTGTGTGCTTAACCAGGCCTGAATGTAAGCTCTGGTCCTTATTGCTGAGATACATGGTGATCAGGGTAAGGTCATGGGTGTGTCCTGGGAGACTAAGAGGACTTAACTCCTGGCTGGTTTGGTAGAAACTCTTTTGAAAGCCATTTCTCTGACTTCCTCTCCATCATGCCCTCTTGGGACATCAACTCAAGATCACATCTCTCAAATCAATAGCATAACTCACCAAGCGTGAGGCGAGACACCGGGTCAGGCTGGCTGAAAGATTTGCCCCATAACTCATGGCACATTTGCTGCCATTACTTAACAGGCTGACCCCATTAATAAGGCTTCTTCATTGCCGGCAAGGCACAGGGAAGGGTTTATCAAGCTAGGGGACAAGAAGACATGTGTGCACACACACACACACACACAGACACACACACACACAGACATCAAAAAATATCACTCTGTCTTAGAGAAATAGAGAAAGAGCTGAGCTTGGAGAGTGGGCACATTGGTACTTTTGGTAACCCTCACATCTCTGCTCTGACTGTTTTAGTACCCACTTCCCCTTTCTGCAATGCTCGATTAGACAAAAGCTCTATCTGCCACCGTGTTCCAACACAGCTCGAAGAGTATTTTTGGACCCTTTGGCCAAAAGGGATTTAGCATTGCAGGCCAAATACCGATATAAATCCAACCGATGGCAGGTTTATAACAGGTTGTAAATAGAAGCTCTGGTCATATTTTATGACAACCATCACTAAATCATCCTGATTCGTATTCCTCATCCACTTCCACCGCTGCTGCTCTCTAATAGCCTGGTGCCACTCCCAGTACATGCTGTTTCTGTGCCTTTCTGCATGCTGGACTGTAAAAGGATTTATTCCCGATGTAATTGTGCTTTTAACAGGCACCGCAGTACTGACTTATAATCATGCAAGTCTATAGAGGCTAAATGGAGAGGAAGGTGCATTAAATCTGTGTTTCAGCGATTTTAATATATATGGCTTCTCATGTTACAGGGGCATGCAATGACTTGATTTGGTTGGGAAAAAAAGATGGTAAAATAGTAGTCCATGTCATGGTAGTAAAAATATACAAGTCTACATGTATCATTGTTGATAAGTTGGGAAATCATATTTCTTTCATAGCTTTTTAGAAAGCTTAGCACACACATATAACTATGTGTTACCGAAATAAAGACAATCAGAACCAAATGACCATTATTTGCTTCGAGTAAATGAATTACTTAGAGCACTCCAGCTGAAAAGACATTTTTTTAAAAAGTAGACACTGAGAAAAAACTAGACACTGAGAAAGTTTTCTCAGTATGTCTGAGTCATGATTGAACTCCCTGCTTCACGTCTGAAACACTGGCCTCTTAAATATGTGGAAATGGCTTGGAGCAAGGTCAGGACTGTACGGAGGATGTGGCAATAACTCCCAGCCGAGTTCCTGTAATGTGCAAGTGGTGTGTGTGGGTGGATGTCCAGGGATCGCTTGCAGGTGGTCCAGAATGTTGCAGCAAAACTGTTGATTAAATCTTTAAACATGCCTTCTGCACCAACTAACTTGAGTTAAGTTGAGCCTTTATTTGTCACATATATATTACAGCACAGTGAAATTCTTTTTTTCGCATATCCCAGTGTAACTGGGGTTATAGCGCAGGGTCAGCCATGATACAGCGGCATTGCAGCAGATAAGGTTAAGGGCCTTGCTCAAGGGCCCAACAGTGGTAACCTGGTGGAGCTGGGGGTCGAACCGCCGATCTTCCAGTCAGCAACTCAGTGTATTTATTTATCTCTTTTTTCATTATTTTACATATTTTTTTATTAGTTAAAATTTTTTATTGTATATTTATTATCTTTTATTAGGTTGATCAATAAAAATAAATCATGATCGATTTTCTGGAAAGAGCTTTGTGACACTTTTCATGTTCTCTCCGTGCTTGGTGGGTTTCCTCTGAGTTCTCTGGTTTCCGCCTACAGTTCAAAGACATGCAGATTAGGCTAGTTGGTGTTCCCAATTGCCTATAGTGTGTGAATGCACGTGTGAAGGTTGCCTGGAGGTCGTACCACGGCTGTAACGTGGGAATAAATACAATGGTCACCACTGGCCTCCACTGTCCCTAGTTCATTAATTATTATTTTATTATTGTTTTTATTAATTGTTGTTATGAAGAGAATAAAACACAATGGTATCTAATCTAGCTAATTGTAAATAATCATTATTGTAAACTAATGAACCTTATTGCATGAACTGCAAAGGTTTTACTATACAGTAGCAGCACTTCTGCAGGTGTTTTGTTCCTTACTGTATATAAGATGCCAAAAAGGAAAACGGAAGTTTTTCCTCAAATGACACCCATAGAATGCGCATTTGTGACTCTTCATTATGTAAACATCACACTGTGGAAAGAAGCGTTCTCTGTTTTTTTTTTTTTGTTTTTTTTTCCCAAATAACACCTCTCAGGGGTTCTGTGACACTTTCTACACACTATACTGTAAATAGGTTATTTTTTTATCACAACAGAATCCAGCCTGATTACTAAGTAAGTGTACTATATGAGTTTAATTTCTCCATTCCGTACAGATTTTTTTTAACACTAGTAATTATAATCGTAAAGAATAAATAATGCACCTGTGTGTACCATGCATGGACCTCTCCTTTTCTGGCAGATTCACAGAGTGCAACGAGTGCCATACTCCATATTTTAATATATGACTGTGGATTGTTATGTCTTATTCATGTTTAGTAAGTAGTAAAGCCGTGCTTCAGTAACCTCCCCAGTCCAGTAACTCTTCTCAGTCTTCAGGCTTCACTGCTCCTCCTAACACCAAGAGATGCACAATTAGAGCTGGCTCGGCATCAGAGGTTCCCCTTGTGTGGTTGTTGGCTCTGCTGATTCTAATGCTCTTGTAGTTGTGGTTCAGGTGTCTGGAGCAGGTGTTCGGAGGAGATTTTCCCACACACTCTATTGAGCTTTCATTTTTTTCTTTCTTTCTTTTTTTTGTTTATTTAAACACCCTGCTAAATACTCACCCATATGTTTTCTGGATTTGCCTGAAGTTTGGTAGCTTATGTTAAAATTACTGTGATGAACGCACATCTTGTCTCGGCCTGCATGGTCGAAAATTTTATTTTTTAGGGCAATCTGAATGCACAAATCTGATATTTTTCAGATCAGATCTGAGTCACTTTTATATGTGATCCTAGATCATGTGATCATGTGACATGAATGAGTACGGGCAGTTCAGAACTTGTGACTTTTTTGAGCCTCTTGAGCATGCATATTTTGCACAACTGTGACGTTTTTTTAACCCGTATTAATGTGCACAGTGCTACGATATTGAGTTTATTTGTATTATGTGCCTTGTTCGTGTCTCTGCCCACCCGCCCCTGCGTTCGATTCCTGCAACCTGTTGGTTGGTTTGGTTGCTGTATTTTTTGAATACATTTCGTTTATTTTTGTAGATAATTCTGTATATAGTGGCTTTGTAGGAAGTCGACGCCATTTTGTTTTTCCTGGTTGTGGTTAGTAAGGCAGTAAGGGTAGTGTGTTGTATTTCTGTTTCTTTACTTATCCACCTTTGTAGTAAATAAACACTAAGCAAACACACTTTTGCCCCCCCCCCCCGTTTATTTCTTTTTCACACCCTTTATCTAAATTTTAATTAGTAATTTTATTTTATTTTAGTATATTAAATATTTTTATTTATATTTAATGGTATTTGGCCAAATCTGCAATGAGATTGTATCCAAATATATCCCGTACACTTCAATATGGAGTCGCTCCTCCTTTTGCAGCTCTAACAGCTTCTACTCTTCTTGGAAGGCCGTCCACAAGATTGTGGAGTGTTTCTGTGGGAATTTGTGCTCGTTCACTTCACTGGGGATAAGAAATCAATTAACAAGTTTAGCCAAATACTTTTGTGTTGTTTTGAGTTAGTACTTAAGACGAATGTGAAATTTTCCATTTTTTCTTTCATTCACTTGTTTGTTTGTTCACTTGTTTGTTTGTTTATTTTATTATCCTTACTGGTTCTACTTTTTGAACATGTTAAACATCAATGACCTCTAGATTAGATATTATGCTACAGTATATCTAAACAAGTAGAAACATTTCAGGAATTATATGCATATCAACATTAAAAACAACATCTACCTCTCCTAATTAATTGCACATTTGCTAACAAAATTTTCTGCATTTTTCCACCCGAAGGCTTTCAATCCTTAGTAAAATTCTTGATTAACCACAATACTGTAACACTTTAACACTGTAACACTTGGTTACCACTCTCAGATCATGGCCTACTTAGCAAATTCTTGGAAATTTTAGTCCCTTTTGATTCTGAACAATACCATAAAGAAATCTTTTTTGCAATGTTAATTATGCTATATATATAACAATATATCTAATATAGATAATATATCTATCAGAAGACCATATGAAATAAATTCTTTTTTTTTTTTGTTCTTTGTTTCTTGTCAGAAATGAATCAAAATGAGCCTTGAACATGGCATACAGTACAATACAATTTATATTGATATTCAGCCACTTAGGACTTTTTTCACACAGTTGTGAAGGTTGCAGGATCAGACTCAGTTTAAGGTAAAAAATGGAAGAACCAAAGATTTAAGATGAGGATTTAATAAGACTAAAATAATTAAAAAAATAATTCTTTCACGGTTCGCAAAGGTAAATAATACAAAAATAAGTGTTCAGTCAGAAGCAAACACATACACTTGTGGGCCAGCCTGTATCTATGTCAGAGGCTTGTCCAAATGTCCAAATATTACATCTATATTTACATTAGCATCTGTCTTTTAACTAGGGAAAAAAATAGAAAAACAGGGTGAGAACATAAGGACAGACATTTTTTTTCCCTTAGCTGTCAAATGTTATGATGTAACATACAAGCAAGAGCCTATTTAAAGGTGGTCTATTGTTTTTATTCCTTAGAACATGTGTGATATGTATGACATATTGGAAAAACATAACTTCAAAATATGGCTTAAGTAGCAAAAGTATATAAAAAATTTATTCAGGTATGTGAACATTACAGATTAAACCCACCCATCCATTAGACCCTAATCTTATCTAATGCCCCTTTAAATATATTTTTATCAAATAAAAACTAACATGATATGTGACTGAGAAGAGAGCATGCGTTTGAACTAAATCTAATACGAGTCTAGAAATCTGCTAAAATATTGCTGCATGAAAAGTCCCAAGAGTTGTACTTATCTCATTAATAATGGCAAATGTGGTTTAATTAAAGGGCGACCTCTGGTTCTAAAAAATGAGTCCAGAGTGGAAGTGCCAAAATGTGCAGTTCTTTGAATGACCACTAGGAGCTGGCCTAGTGACCACTGGCTCCAAAAGTGAGCCAATCTTCAGAGGTGCGCAGGTTAAAATGTCCAGGCTGACAGGAGAAATAAATGCAGCCTGATACAAAAGCAGCTTTGGTCTCCATAGCTATATTTCCAGTTCATGACAACTGTATGGAGGTGAATTTTTATGTAACTCGTGAGCAACAATTAAGCAATTGTTATTGTTAAGGAATAAGGAATTGTTAAGCAAACAATTATGCGTAATTTGGGGCGTCAAGGAACAGCTGCATTGCAGGTGTCAAACTGCTAGCAGTTTACTATCCATTACTTTAGCTGACCAGCTAACTGTAATTGTTGGAAATGTAGAAGATGGGATGGGATGACATGTAGGGTATGGAGGATGGGGTTCAATCAAATGCAAAGTAATATTAGCATAGAATTAATGTGAAATACATTAGAAGTTTTGCTAAGCAAACACTAAGTGTTTATACCAACAGCCAGATCCACCATTTTCTCAAATATGGATTAACTGGGGTTTAGGTGGAGTCAGCTTCTGTCAAGATGGCAACGACCAGAGAACTTCAAAACTGATCTTCAGAAAACCTACTGTATGGGTGATGCTGTTTCTGGCCAGTTCTCTTTATACAGCCTATAGGTTTAATTTAACACTTCGTCTGGCAATCATTGTTAGAATAGCATTGGTCCAACACATTATGTTATCAGTGGCAAATATGACATAATGCCAAGTTTTTCAGTCCTTTGATGTGCTCTCTTATAAATAAAATGGTAATGGTTTGCAGGATAAGCAGAGCAAGCTTGTTGAAAATAAATTAATTCATTTAAGATGAGCAGTGTTCCTGATTATGATGCAGTCTTCTCCAATGTCCAATGAGATCCAAATGCATGCAGATTCGGATATTTAAGATTTTCAAACTTAACTTACAGTGGTGTGAAAAACTATTTGCCCCCTTCCTGATTTCTTATTCTTTTGCATGTTTGTCACACTTAAATGTT
>JAOVVB010000050.1:23932220-23954852 GCA_028570985.1 Heterobranchus longifilis | reverse complement strand
AAGTAAATTGATTCTGATTATTCTAAATGGGTACCTATTCAAAGAACATTAGTGTTAAACCTGCAATCATCTAAAAAGTGAGTGCTAAATCAATATCTTCCCAAAGCATGCTGCTTTCTTTCTAAGATTTTAGAACTAATAAATGTCTAAGGATCCCTTGAGGAACACTTGAGCGTCTTTAGTTTTAAATCTTCCTGATCCTTAATAAAAGTCAGTCTATAAAAACACCTATGGGAACTAATCAAGGATAAAATTTGAAGGAAAAAAAAAAAAGGACTTAGTTCTGCTGAAGAACCTGCTGTGGGACCTTGTCCTGATCCTTAAACCTGATCTCAAAGATGAGACGTTGAGCAAATAAGCTGTGACTACGTTAATAACATGGCTTATTTTCTCTTCACTTTGAGTTTCTGCTCAAGAGCCTGTTTATTCTCACTGAGCTCATCTCAGCTCAGCTCACAAAACCAGCCACCTTCAGTCTGTGTCTCGTGTATTGTATTAAAGCATTTATTGTCCAATTTATCATGCTCGCTTTGTCTGGTCTGAGAAAAACACATCACTGAGTATGTTAGATCTGGCCAGTTGGAAGGAGTGTGTGAAGAATATTAAGTGAGTAGCAAGAAACATCTCACCATGTCATGCAGGGCTTGTAGGGACATGTTCAGAGACAGAAACATGGACAAAAGTCTTCGTATTCAGAGTTGTTGGTTAAGTTGATTTTGGGTTGTTTTATTTTCTGATTATGTAAATACCATTATGGCTCAAAATTTTGCCAGTTTTTTTTCTGGGCTAAAAGCATTCTTGGTAGCGGCAAGACCACCAGTTTTAAATGCTTGTCTGTAAGCATGAAAAAAAAAAGTCAAGGAGAGAAAATACAGAGTAAGCACGAAGTAGAGTTTGTATTCGACCAAAACTGATTTTATTTTATTATTTTTTTTATGTTATACATATTCTATTATGTTATACATAAGATAATTCTGACGTTAATGCAACATGAAAGTGACCAATCCCTAAAAAATGGCTTCTCTAAAAAATTTGCTCACTTTAGCTGTTTTGGAGAGATGATTTTATATACTGTATGCCCCCAAAATGGCCATTGTTGTACTGTCTCACTTCAAACAACAATAATTTTAAAAGCAAAGTATTTATATTAATGTATGAGTATTGATACTAAAATTGGTGTAATCTTCTAGAAGCATATGAACCTGTAAGAATTGTTGCTTAAATTAAAGCATTCCATGCAAAATTAAGGATTTTATTTTCCCCAAAAAATCTGTAGTGTCTGTAACCATGTCAAATTCATGTTGCAATATCTTAACAATTTTGAATTTTAGAATAATATACCTTTTCAGGTTTATGTCTTTTCATGTGAAATCTAAGTTGGTCAAGTTTCATATGAATGACAATTAAGATCGTTGAAATACCGATATTTAAATTTTTTTTTTAATCATGGACACTACACCGAGGTGAGACACTTTTTGGCACCAATACCATGTTGTGGCTGATTCTTTTCTGTCATTCATAATATTCCAATATGCACTTAAACACGCAGGAAATGGGAGGATTTTAAAATGGATGGACCTTCAAAAAAATAGTCTAAAACATTTAGCCAACATAAGATCTTCTAAAAAACAACCCATACTTTCTGAGAATATAAAAATACTCTAAACGAAAATAATGTAGACCTTTGATGACCCCTTGAGAAGCCTTACAGAGTATTGAAGCAGTAGCCGAACTTTACCTAGCTTGCACAGATCTCATGACTAGTATGTAAGATATTAGGCGTTTTATCTTCAACCTCAAACATCATTATACAGATTTAGTTCATTAAACGGTGGGAATGCTATGTTGTTGTTTTTGCTCAATGCACAGACCGGTTAATTGCACCGCAATCTGTGCCACGCTGTGTCTCTATACATCATTTCTGCCATATGAGACATACAGTGTTACGGCGCGGGTGACATGACAGCCTCGTCAGTTTTGAGCGATGGCAAAAGAAGTGCACATTGAGCCTGGATTAAGAGTTTAATGACTGGTAAAATTGTAGTGCTTGCATTCAAGGTGACCCTGCTGAGGCGATGGCAGCCAGAGCAGCCAACGGAGGCTGGGGTGTGCTGACAATAATCCGCCCCTCCCTTTCTCTCTCTCTCGCTCTCTCTCTCCTTATAGCTGTCACCTGCACCATGCACCGTCACCAAGGCCCAAGCCATGTAATTACACTTTTATTGGCTTTTGAGAAGACCGAACAATTCATCCACACTCGGTTTTGCGCTTAGAGACATGAGGCAAAGTGCATATAGATCATACTTACATATCACGCCAAGGGTACCGAGGGAAAGCGAAAGAGGATTGAGTGGACTGAGTTGGAAAAAAGTTTTGATTAAGAGTTATAGGATTAAATTGGATGCACAATGAAATCGTCTGATAATAAAGTTATGCATGCTAACTGGCATCAATGGAATTTTGGTGAGTTCCAATTACAATGTTTTATAGGGAAAAACTAGATTAATGAATGTGAATGTTCTAGGCTGCATTGACTGGAGGAAGCATTAATGTGCAGCGATTGTAAATTCATATTTGCGTTGTTGTTAATTAGATACTGACAAATTAGGTGGATCAGAAGTAAATCGCAAAGCCACTGCGCATCAGTTGGACATAAATTGGATTCTAAATTTAACTTTCCCTTAAAACAAGAATCCCAGAAAAGTTCTGGTTCTAACTAAGCCCTTCCCTCTTCTGAGGAGTTAACAACTTTTGTTATGTACTGTAGATTTATGTTATCACATCCACTCAAATGACCCCCAGCCAGAAATCATACCTTGAACTCAGCTCCAGAGGTGTATAGACTGCAACGTTTGATTCTTTGATATCTGATTAGTTTCTTATGAAAACACAGCTGTTTAGTCCCAATCCTATGATCCTATGCAATCTCCATGCAACCACGGAACTTCAGCAAATGTTTAAGTCATTTCCGTTCATGATTTTTTCCCCCAACCACATTGGTTCAGTTGAAGTTGAAGTTGACGGGTCAGCATTATCCTTCCAGGTTTTGATAATGTGTTGATGGGTTCGTAACCCAGTTCCAGCAACTTAAAATCTCCTTAGTTGTTTTCTTTGCTCTATGCATCCCGATAATACGACCCATCTGAAATGGTGACCATTTTTTGGTCAGGCGGTGTAAATAATTGACAGAAAAGGAAAATAAAGTTGCATTTGCTCCCTTTCGTAGCAACGTTCACTTGACACTGGCTTTTACTGGGGTGAGCTCTAAACACAAGTATATGACTAAATAACTCAGACACGTAAGTCACTGAACTCTTTGGTTTGTAAAAACAATGGAGAAATTGCTAATTATAAAGTAGCATCACAATAAACGTTTGTCTCGCCTTTGGTTGGGTCACATCTGAAAAAGAAAAAAACAGCCATCTCACATGATAAAATGTCAAAACTCTGCTTTTTTTATGGTTAATAAAATTGTCTTGTTAACAGTGTTGCCACTGCTGCAAGAAGGACCTTGAACAAGTATAAAACTGGGTTCCACAATAATGTATGTAATAAGCGCTCTTTGGTTTGTTTTCCCTATTTTAACAGATTTTTTTTTTTTTCTATTTATATTTCTTTTTCTAAAGGTACTATTCCTCCAAAGACCTCTTCAAAACCTAATTACGAAGAGTGAAGTTCTCGCTGTAGGTCTGACCTTTTCATCGTTACAGTTTCTCCCCTGACAAACCTTTCAGCACGGACAGCATGTGAGCCATAAAAGAACCGTTTCACTGGCCGTGTTAACGTCACACACCCATGATGTGTTTAGTCATGAGGAGACGTATGTTTGGCGACGTTACTTCAGGATCTTACAACAGGTCTGTTATTTTGTTATTTTCACTCAGCGTAGATGGACAAGCATTAGAGCTAGCGATAGTGACACCTGAGAGTCGGGCTTCGGTGCCAGAGCCAGGCTCGACACCATTAGCCGGAGTGATGCATTAAAGTTCTGTTCAGCGTGTAATTTGTTTCTTCTGTCAAGGTGATGGATGTCTTGTTTAGCGGCACTTCCTGGGTGTGTTGTAAGAAAATAAATAAATAAAGCCAGGAAGAAAACAATAGCTCCAGGACATTGGTAAATGGGCTTAAAAAATGTTAGGAGAAGAGGTTTTTTTTTTTTGTTTGTTTGTTTTGTTTTTTTGGAACTGAGTGTGTGGGGGTCTTTTTTGGAAGGTTAATTGACAAGGATAGCAGCAGGACGTCTGGCGGCTGTAATTAAAGGTGAGAAGGTAATGTGGGAGAAGGAGGAAGGCAGACGAGTGGCCTGAATGACGTGCAGGCTGGTGATAACACCATGATATTTCAGGTTTCCTCTAGATATGTGAGTGCGAATGAGAGGTGTGTTGTGGCAGGGGTATTTATCACCTGCCATTCGCACTGAATACCTGCAGCACCTCACCTTCACAACACCTTAAGTGTCACAAATGTGCGTGCGTCTCCTTCTCTCTCTCTCTCTCTCTCTCGCGCTAGCTCATCTCCAGCCATTGCACAGTTTAATCGCTAAACTGGATTGTCAGGTATTTGCTGAAGCCGGGGCTTTTATTTATTTAACACATCTCAGCAATCCCAGCATTACAGGTCTGACATTTAAACCCATATTGAATTGCAAAGTGTCTAATTGCCCGAACAGGCTTAGCATGCGTGAAACAGTTTCACAAATATTTAACATTTATACCCCAGCACTGCTGACTTCCTGATTCTGATTGGTCAGATGGTGCTGAATATATATTTTATTAAATAATTGCCCTGCTTACCGTAGCACAGTTGTTCTGGTTTGCATCACTGGTTTTTATTTAATAAAAAAGGCTGAATAAAAGCAAAAATGATATAAACAGTGCAAAAACATTTACATATTTTTCATATTACAATAATAAATGATAAAATGTAGGTAAAATTAAATAAATGGAAACAAATGTTTTCCTGCAGCAGACTGCAAAGTGCATAAAGGTACGATTTAAAAATCGTTTGTTTATGTAACAACCTCAGCAGCGACCTCATTTCCCCTCTCGTCTATTCCAACCACTCATCATTCAGCATCACCAGTGTACTAATCACCGGCCCGTTCTGTTATCATCTGCACCTGTTTCTCACTGGGTCATGCCTTAAGTTAGATGCTTTTATGCTTGAATGTTTCATAGGTCACTGTGTGGCATAACAAACAAACATCATTCTTCTGAAATTCCTCAGATAGAGGGACTGGTCTGAAAATATATGAGAGACGCAAAAGTCCTTCGGGAAGCCTGGAGACTTTTTCTCTAGACTTCCTTCGCATACTAGAAGGTCTGATTCTTTAGGAGCAAAATATGAAGAAATATTAGAAAAGTATACGTAAATTGCACCGAAATACTAACACATATAATAGTACAATCTCCATGTTGCCATGGGAACTACTGTCTAAGCTGTGCAGTTATAGAAAAAATAAATAACCAATCAGTTGGTCTCTGTGAAAGTGCATTTATTTGGCATTTATGGAAGAACTCTCCAGTGTCAACGCTGTATAGAATTCAGAGGTAAAGATGTAATTACATGGTTACAGCTTTCTGCTGTCTGGCTTTACTGTATCTTAAAAAACATGACTGTAAGACTTACTTTAGATGAAGGTAATATATTGCTTTGTTTCGATCGCCTAGAAGTTTTCCCGCCAAGTCGACCGCACAGGGTGTTCAGCCGTCTCGGGGAAGATTTTAAACTGTAGGACGTAAACTACTCAGTTCAAAAGAAACTGAACAGTGGAGGGAACTAATAAACGATGGATCTTCACTTTTCTGGAAGTAGACAAGCAAAATTACCCATCAGTCGCTGCACCTTACTGAAGCACAAAAAAATGGTGCTCGCAACAAGACCTGCCATTTATTTCATTCACCATACTTTAGTATCATAATTGAGGTAATAATACTATTAATTTTAGGTAATTGATAGATTTTTTTAAGCAGTAATTAATTCATATTCTACAGGTTTTTAAATCACATTTATTCACAAGTTATATACAATTCAGTAGTATATTTTTTTTTTTGCAATGTATCAGTTTTTGTTTTAATATACACACTATATGAACAAAAATATTTGGCCAAACCTGTTAATTATTGAATTCAGTGAAGGGCAATCCTAATGCTTCAGCATACCAAGACATCTTGAACAATACTATGCTTACATCTAGTTTTTTTTTTTTTTTTTTTATATTCCAACATGACTGTGCCCCAGTGCAAAAAACAAGGCCTATAAATATATGGTTTGATGAGTTCGGTGTGGAAGAACTTGACTGGCCCAAACACAGAGCCCTGACCTCAACCAGATCATGCACCCTTTGGGATGAACTGGAACAGAGATCGAGTCAGACCTTCCCATCCAACATCAGTGTCTTCTGACCTCATAGACGCTCCACAGAATGAATGGGCATAAATTCCCACGGAAACACTCCAAAATCTTGTGGACAGATTTCTAAGAAGAGTGGAAGCTGTTATACTGTAGGTGCAAAAGAGGGACCAACTCCATATTGAAGTATTTGCACAGTATTTGAATTCAATGTCTTTGCAGGTTCGGACAAATACTTTTCTCCAAACAGTGTATAATCTATATCTGTAAGTGGAGGAAGTGATGTGTGCATTGATGATGTCACGGGTTGTTCTGGTTGGAGAAATTTTGTAAAGAAACTCTCTTAACTGACATTCCCTCAGCAGGTAGAGTGTAAATGGAGGTGTAGTGTGCACTGCGTAAAATGAGGTGGTAGGAGTAACTCTGTTTTCGAACCTTAATGATTTTCCTGTAACAGCATGTCCCCAATTTTTTTATTCCTTACTTATCAGCTTTATAGAAGGGACATATTTTTTAATTAACAACAAATGAAGAAAAAATGAAGTAAAATATTGTTAATATTTAAATGTCCAGGTTTTATTTAGAAGACAGAAATAGTGTTGTATACACAACACCAGTTTCTAGTCTACAGCAAACATGGTGAAGTATGGCTAAAATATAAATCAGTGGATTATCAAGAACGAATTGTTGTGGACAAATTGTAATTCACTTTCTAGTTGTCATCTTGGTCAAGGGGTCAGTCACATGACTGTGTCTCACGTGTTGTTTAAAAAAAAAAAATTCAATTCAAAATAAAAAAAAGGCTCTTACCCTTATGATGAGTCCGGACTAGCATTAGCCTGCACTTGCATTGCTGTTCAATCCGAATCCTTGACCTTGACTGATTACATGGTCTTACGCAAAACCTTTTTCAGTGAACGATTCAACAGTGCTGAATGAAGTTCTGTGAAATATGGCATATAAAGATGATTCTTAAAAAGAAATGATGTGCATGGATTTTATCTGGTCTGTGTGCTGAAGAGAAAGGAAGAGTGCATTCAAGGAAATCTATGAAAATATATGGGCCTATTTGGAAATGAAAAACCTGAGAAAAAATTCAAGCCAAGTTTGATGAGGTACAGCCGTGGCCAAAGGTTTTGAAAATGACACAAATATTAATTTTCACAGTCTGTTGCTTCAGTGTTTATATCTTTTTGTCAGCTGTTACTATGGTATACTGAAGCATAATTACAAACATTTCATAAGTGACTTTTTCAAGACCTCAACAATTTGCCCTGGCATGCTGTCAATCAACTTCTGGACCACATCCTGACTGATGGCAGCTCATTTTTGGAGTTGGTCAGAATTTTGGGGGTTTTGTTTGTCCACCCGCCATTTGAGGATTGACCACAAGTTCTCAATGGGATTAAAATATTGACCCAAAACTTAGATGTTTTGTTGCCACTGAGTTATCACTTTTGCCTTATGGCAAGTTGCTCTATCATGCTGGACAAGGCACTGTACATCACCAAACTGTTCTTGGATGGTTGGAAGATGTTGTTCTCGGGGGATGTTTTTGGAGCATTCTTTATTCATGGCTGTGTTCTTAGGCAAAATTATAAGTGAGCCCACTCCCTTGGCTGAGAAGCAACTCCACATATGAGTGATCTCAGGATGCTTTTCTGTTGGCGTGAAACAGGAATGTTAGTGCTCACCTTCATACATTTAAAGAAGGGCAGCTAAGAAGCCACTTCTCTCCAGGAAAAAACATCAGGGACCGGCTGATACACTGCAAAACGTACAGGGATTGGACTGCTGAGGACTGGGGTAAAGTCATTTTGTCTGATGAATCTCTTTTCCGATTGTTTGGGGCATCTGGAAAAAAGCTTGTCCAGATAAAAAAAAAGTTGAGCTCTACCATCTCCTTTTCCAGCATGATGGAGCACCTTGCCATAAGTCAAAAGTGATAACTAAGTGGCTTGGGAAGCGAAACATTGAAATTTAAGGTCCAAGGCCAGAAAACTCCCCAGACCCCAAGCCTTAATAGGTGGGTGGACAAACAAAAACCCATAAATTCTGACAAACTCCAAGCATGGATTATGCAAGAATGGGCTGCCATCATTCCATAATTTCTTTTGATTGTGTAAAGCTGCTTTGCGAGAATGACAATTGTTAAAAGTGCTATACAAATAACATTGAATTGAATTGAATTGAATTCAGGGTGTGGCCCAGAAGTTGAATAATGCTTGAATAAAAGCTTTTGACATTCATGCAATACTTCTGGCCATGGCTATAGCTCATCTGACATTTGATTTCTGACAGAATTCTTTTTTCATATTGATATATTTCAATAATAATATTCATTGTCATTGTTGTCATTATCAACATTAGCCACCTAAGACTATTCAAGCCAACAATTCTTGAAAAAATGTCATTTATTGGTAAGTAAGTTGATTGGCTTCCACAATGCTAGAGATGATAATGCTTTACTTACTGCACAACTAAACATACTGTACAGGATGCTGCACTATGGAATCAGTCATGTTGAGTTTTGTTGAGTCTTCTTCAGATTTTGCACTTGATATTCTCGAGTGTGTTAAGTTCTGTCTGTGACTGAAATGAAATGGAATGGAACACCAAAGCCTCGGAAATCTCTAGAATTGGCTGACAGGAATTATGTGAAGGATTTTACATCTATATAACGATATATCTTAATAGCCTTGATAGTTTGTTAGCCAGCTAGTTTGAACTTCAAACTGGAATTCTCATTTAATTCCCATTCGTTTTTTTAGTATCTTATCTAACATAATATTAGGCAGCTAATCTCACAGGATTTCTGGTTGGAATTTTAAAAAAGATATATCTTCATAATCTTTTATTAACATTAATCAGCTAGCCATGATGAGCAAACCTAACACAATTACTAGCATGATATGGAGGCGTTCCCATATTCCTGAACTTTTTGCCAGTGTGACTCAAACTGTCCCAAAATTATTGATGGCCGCTTGACTCTGTGACGTCACATGGCTTGAATCACCCACAAAATGGACTATGCATTATTTATGAAATGTCATGATGTACTTATGTGCATGATGGTTGAGACTTTGCTACAAGACTCGCCATATATATTTGCTAAAGTGTTTTATTCCTCTTATACAACAGCAGCATAGGAAACAACAATAGGTTTACTTTTTACTTTTACAAAACAAATTAATTTCTGTTATTACTGCGATGGCGATACTGTGGCATGGCCGTGCACCTCCAGGGTCGAGGGTTTGAGTCCCACCTTGAATCTGTATGCAGGTTTGGGTTTAGCCCTTTTATCATATTTCCTCCACTTCATTAGTGTAGAAGGGGATCATATCAGAGATATAAAGGTAGGTTTAACTCTCATAACTGTTCAATTATTCTGCACAATCAAAAGTCCTGGTTTGACTTGAACATCCCTCATACATTGTGGATGTGTGGGTGGCAGAATTTATTGGCACAGAACCCATTACAAATAGGACAGTAGTTATAATTAATTGATTGACTGATTTTAAAAAATCTTCACATATATGTAGTGAATACTGGTGTTGCTGGTGTGTGTTTTATTTCTTTCCCCGCACCACATAAAAATCTCACAATACAGTATGTCCATGCAGATATGGTGTATACATTTCAAATACGAGCAGACTTAAGATACACAAATTCATATTAATATTGCATGACATTAAAAATTCATGTGTAAAATTTTTTATAAAAGCCTTTTTTTTTTTACGGGGAATTCGCTCTGTTGCTTTTGACCACACGCTGAGCCGTCATTTATCTGTATTAAAGCCTAAACCTTTTTTTTTCTTGTACTAAAAAGTGGAGGCATGTGAGTCAACAGTCACACAGCTTTGGCATCATCTCTGTTTACACACTGCAGAGATAATGTGTGACAACTGAATCTCTTCACTCGTCTAATCCATGAAGCCATGGTTGAAATCTCATTTAGGGATCAGCAGCAGTGGCATCGTTTTCCAGATAAGAACCTGCAACTCCGCAAGCAGCTGCCTGGCACCAGCCATTCAGCACGCACACCATTTGGCAGAACCCAAGACTCTGTAAAACAGCCCTATTTCAATTAATGGAGCGACACCTCAGCTTCTCAGGACTCTGTTTGCCAGCCTGGATCTTGTCGTATAATCTCCTCATTTATTCTCAAAGCAGTCTATTAAGGCGTGAAAAGATGCCAAGCGAAAAAGAAAAAGCACGCCCTTCTTGAAGAGTCAAGGATTATTCAAATAGGGAGCTAAGACAGTGGGCTCAGATTTTCCCCCCCTTTGTTCTTACTGTCCTTTCTTCATATGAGAATGAAACTGTATCACAAATCATAGGAACATCCGGCAGTTCGAGATGAGGTTCAACAAAAGGAAAATTTATAATATATACTGTACATATATATATATATATATATATATATATATATATATAATTTTTATATTCACTAATCAAAGTTGTAAAATAATGCTCTAGCGTGTTGTAGTTTATATAGTAGCAGTTTATTCACAAAGAATGAAAAATGTCTGAAATTGTATTGATAAAGTGAAGTATTATACAAGGAAAGCCTCCAGATTCAGAGTCACAGGTTCAAACCCAAATTTTACCCAGCTGCCTTTGTTAGGCGCTTAAGCAAGAATCTCAACCCTCAAGATGTATAACGTGCTAAATGCAATTCTTTCTGGATAATGGGGTCTGCCAAATGCTGTGAAGGTAACAGTGAGAGGTTTTTACATTCTTAGGAAAGAGGAGTTTATGCTTTTCTTTTTTTCCTGGTGACAGAATGTCTGTTTATACTGTGGCTGCTAGAATAGATGTAAGCTCATTCTCGATACTGCTTGTACAGGGTGGCGGGAGACTGGAGCCTTTCCTAGGGGACTCTGGGCATGAGGTGGGATACACCCTAGAATGTCTATTGCAGGGCACAAATGCACACAAACACATACACACGTGTATATACATTCTGCAGGCAATTTGGAAATGGAAATATTGAGCATGTCTTTGGACTGTTGGTGGAAACCCACCAAGAACGGGGGGAACATCCAAACTCGAGGCGGGACTCGAACCCTCGACCCTGGAGGTGTGAGGCTACAGCAATGCCACTGTACCACCATAGTAATAACAGAAATGTATTTGTTTATGAAAGTAAAAGGCAAACCAGCTGTTGTTATATAAGATGAATAAAACACCTCAGCAGATATTATTAGGGTTAAATCACCTTTGTAGTAATAGTGACGCAATGGTGGCTTAGTGGTTGGCCCTGTCGCCTTGCCCATGCTGGTCCTGAGTTTGATTCCCATATCAGGTCTGTGTGCATGGAGTTTGCATGTTCTCCCTGTAATTGGCAGGTTTCCCTTGGGTACTCCGGTTTCCTCCCACAGGCCACAGACATGCAGCTTTTCAAATTGCCCGTAGTGTGTATACTGTATGTATGTGTGAATGTTGACTGAAGATCCTGCACGCTCATGGAAATAAGTACAATGGTCGCATTGGCCTCCACGGTCCCTGGGTGGACTGCAGGGGTTTCTAGATGGATGTATGGGTGGATGTAGTGGTAGTAGTTATTCTGCTTCATTAACCCATAAAATTTGTTGATAATTTTCCATTTGCAGCATGTCCTGTCGTATTGAGAATCAGGGTCAAAGTGCTAGGCATGATACATTTAGGGGTTAAATGTGCTGCTTACAAGCAGGGGTGTATGTAGGGGTGTTTAATTCTGGCTTTTAGTACCATGTGTAGCCAAAATTTGAGGGGAATAAACAACAGATTGCTTTTAAGCGATTACTAAGGAGAGAAAGAGTTCTTTAAGATGACATAACATTATTAGATATGTTTTCTTGATCAATTGCTTCTGTGGCTGTTTTTGAATGTAGTTTGTGGCCAGTGATGTACTAATGCCTGGAGAAGTGAGTATACTGTAAATTTATTCCCATATATATATATTTTTAATTCAGCATAGAGAAAAAAATGCCCTGTATTATAAACAATGACATGTAAGACCACTCTGTTTGTCCTGAAAGCTAATTTTCATTTGGATTGTTCGCTTCATCTTTTTTTATAAATATTTTTTGGGATTTTTTTCCCCAGCTTTTCTCCCTATTTTTAGTCATGTCCAATTCCTCCCCATCACTAGGGGGCTCCCACATTAAGCTAACCGCTCCTTCCACTTGCGTGAGCTCACAGACGCCCCCGGTTGGTGGCCAATCAGCTCTCTCTAGACCTCCAGCTGCAAGAGGTTACAACGTCATCCGGGGATCAAACCCTATCTGGATGATAGGGCGAGCACTTTACCACTGCACCATTCGGAGGCCTTCCATCACAAGTTTTGAGACTTACATGCGGTTGTGGAGTTTGGAGCTTTTTCATGCTAATTGCTTTTGACAGGAATGTAATACCATAGTATCAGGGTGGATGCAGAAGTTGGTATATGCAGTGCTGACTGAAAAATAAGTAGGTATACACCGTATTCCTGCATAAACCATGCGATCGTTTTGGTACTGCGTACCACTGCTGAATCTTGTAGTAACAGACCTTACCACCCATGCTTACATGAGGCCATTACTGCCAGGGCTTGAACACACAACCTTGTGTTTGTTATTCCAGCCAATCCCATACTAAATATTTGGTGCTTTGCCACTACATTTTTACTCTTTTCCATAAATTCTAATAACATGCATCCTTTTTTATCTATCCTGTCTTTATTATACCTTCTGAATGCACACACACAGCATGCCGTGTCAGCTTTTTCAAACAGTTACACTGAAATTCTGAATGAACCTGTCACCTCACATGAAGCTGAACTCCAGAGAGATGCCACATTATCCTCAGAGGATTGAAGTGACTCGAGCAGCCTGACTGATTTTGATGGTCGCACTCAATCTTTGCCACGCACACATAGCTGCTGACTGGCATTGTGCGAAACAGATCACCCTTATGATGGCGTTTGCACTACAATTACTTTGCAGCATGTTTTGAAATGAGGCCAAGATTCTTGGCTGTTCTTTGAAACAGTTTAAATAATGCACTTCACTAATGGAGACAAATTTGCTCTCTTATCAAAGCGAATTTATAATGATGCAACAAGCAATTATCACATTTACACAACATTGCATGTAATGAAGCTTATGAAATATTGACCGTTCACTTCACCAGTTGCTCGTCTTTTCTTTGTTGTTATGTTTAAGCAGCAACAGATTGCAGACGGATGCGCATGAAAGCACAGATTGGTCCACGCTAGAACATCTGGGAAGCTGTGCGAGATTGGCGTTTCGGTACAGTTTGACTGGTTGCAATGCTGCATATGTAGTAAGAGTGGATATAAAAGAGCTATTTCTTTTTTAGAAGCAAGCTAAAATTACATTTAAAAAAAAAAGCTGTAAAATCTAACCAAATATAAAAAGCGTCCTGCTGAGTTCAAAAACGCGAAGCGATTCTTCTGACATGCGTCCTTCTCCTTTGTGATCTTAGGAAATCCATCATAAAAGCATGAAAATGGTGACGAGCCTGTGTGCTGTGTAAATGGATACCTGATCATAAATTATTCAAAGCTTAGCTGTGCATGTTGGAGTGGAACACAATAAGGAGAGCTCCATGTGTGTTAACTTGTGTGTGTGTGCAAGTGCAAGAATAGCTGCTTGAAGCGGTGAGAAGAAACATTACTTTTTTTTTTTTTTATTTCACATCATGGTGTTTGCCTTCGAACAATCACCCGTGGTGGCAGGAGCTCTTTCTGACACCCTGTTGCTCGCCCTTATGGAAGCTGTTTAAAAGAGGAGCTTTGTTAAGGGAGGGCTGTTTTGTTTCAGTCGATGATGTCCCTGTCGCTTTGTTATCTTTCGCACTGCACTGATCGCCATCGCGCCTCCCAGACGGGGAGGGATATCTGGCTCGCTCTCCAAAGCATATGGCTTCTTTATGTGACCCATACTCCTAAAAGACTGTGGCATCAGATTAGACCGTCTGGCATTATCTTCTTATATATTTTTTATTTTACCCCCTAGTGAAACGATAAAGAAGAAATAGAGGAAGTAAATATGGTGTGTTTATCATGAGGCTAGCTTCAAATGAGAAAAGACAAGTTCAAAGTATGGTTCATGGTTTTCTCAAGGGTCAACATGAGAATGCTCCTAAGCACGTCCAGAACAAACCAGTTCTGTGGGATTTTTATTTTGTCGTTTAAAGTTATCACCCTTCAAAGCGTATAGAGTTAAGGTGAGCTTAGCTGAGAAGGGATTTAACACATCAATGAACCCCTCTTTCTTTTGTTGGTCACATGGTGCACATAACAGGGGCTGGTGAATTGTAATGACAGCAGGAGATATGTCCGTGACCTATCGGTAAACTCTGGCCGAGAAGAAAGGATCAGTTGTAGGCCTTCCGACCCTTCCTGAGAGTTTTCCTATGGCTGGAACATCTTGGAAACTTTGTATTTCTCATATATTAGTTTGTTAAAAGTGAGAATGCAGGCTTTTGAGAAAACTCAACGAGCTAAAAAGAAAGAAACCCTTGAGAACACATGTTCTAGGTGAGTACTGCTAGAAGTTTCCATTTTGGTCGTTTGGACTGCTCTGTAACAATTGCGCTGCTCTGTCACCACCCACCTACATTTGGTCTTAGAAACTTAAAAATAACTTGGCTTGGCTGAGTTATTGAAAAGCTGATGCAATAGCAGGAGCTCAAATGTTGCACCAAAATTTCTTCAGGATCTTCTTCTCTTAGTTCTGTCTTTCATTATGAAGGGTCTGGGTCTACTGCTCTGACGAAGGATGTACCGCACTTGTGTCCTTTTCCCACTTCAGGTAGAGGCAAAATTTGTGTTTTGTGGCAATGAACCTTGTTGAAAACAGCACTACACAAATAAAACTGAATTGAACTGATTCTGAATTCACTAAGTGTGCCTTGGGTGCTCATGATCCTGTCACCAGGTATATAATTGATAATCAATGTTATTTAATTTACCTGGTGGTGGCATTAGTGTTGTGGCTGGTTGGTGTATATCCCAGTTTACCAACATTATGGATGTTCATTTCACAATTTCTTATATAGTCCTTATATATTGTACGTGTATAATTGTCAAGGAACCAGGTTGCCAACTCAGGTCCTGAAGTACCTTTTGTCCTGTTTATAATTTTTATTGCTCTAACACCCTTACTTCAACTTCATTGATTACCTGGTTTTTGATTAGTTGTGTTGGGAATGCTAACGTGCGGGACAGGGGTACCCCATGAACAGGGGTAGAACCTGTGTTCTACAAGACTAATCCAAAGGTAGGTTCTGAGATTTAAGCCCTGGGACTGCCATACTCTTATTCCTGGACAGAACAAAGCCTTACGCTGACCT
Organism: Heterobranchus longifilis; assembly: GCA_028570985.1. Classification (NCBI taxonomy): domain Eukaryota; kingdom Metazoa; phylum Chordata; class Actinopteri; order Siluriformes; family Clariidae; genus Heterobranchus; species Heterobranchus longifilis. The sequence continues at coordinate 23,939,159 of JAOVVB010000050.1, read as the reverse complement.
GCAGTCTGACCCCAGCTTCCTTACAAACCAGAAAACAGTTTTACACTACTTTTACACAGGTGGTGCAGTGGTGTAGTGGATGGCACTGGACCAGCGTTGAGGGTTCGAGTCTAGCCTCTGTGTCCATGGAGTTTTCCTTGTTTTGTGGGTTTTCTCTAGATAATCAGGTTTCATCCGAAGTCAAAAAACATGCAAATTAGGCATTCGTTTGCTCTGCGATGAACTGGTACCCTGTCCAGAGTGTAGCCTGCTTACCGACCCTGTACAGCATAAATGGTGTAGAGAATGAGTGAGAGAGTGAGTGAATGTGTATAAGGTCTATTTCCATCAGGTTTTCTGTATTCAGCCTCTCAGACCATTCTATATCCAGCTTTTTATGCATTTCCATTGGCTATTTTTGTATGCCTCTTGCTTCCTTGACCATCATGACATACTTTTGTAGCAGCTTCTATAGTCATGATGGCCTCAGCTCTAGTGTCTCCACTTTTCTCCATGTTTCCCTGACCAACACAGGTTTCACAGGTTCAATGGCTTTGGCATACAGTAAGACTGCAGTCTTATTTATAGCCTCCATCACTCAGGTACTGAGCCCATACCAGTGACCTGTATCTGGATCTTAAATTTAGATCCAGAGCATCTGAAATTCTGGAGTTGTTTTTTGACAATGGAAAAACAAACATATTTCTGTGCTCAGAGATAATGCCAAAATGCAATTTGCCTGAGATAATTTACTCATTCCCCTATTCTGTTTCCTTAGTATCTTAACTTTCACGGTTTCTTCACTAGTCTCACGATGTCTCCTGTTGCCTTCACTTCCATGTCTTCATCAACTCGGGCCAAAGATTGACAGCTTGCGGTATTCATAAATCTTCATTGTATCTCCTTTTTTTTTCTTTTTTTTTACCCTGGGGGCGGGTGTCTATCGAATCTTCTGCTTCTGCTTTATTCTCCACCTGTCATATCCAGTGCTTGGGCTGTAGATAGAAGTGGCATTGGAGAAGAGTCTCTTATCTCGCTCTCTCTCTTTTTTTTTTTTTTTTTGCATGCTTCATAATCAAGAAGCCCTCCTGGAGTTCACAGTTAATTGCCAGAGGACACAAAATTACCACACTTCAATTCTCAATTCTCATCTGAAATCTTCAACATACTCTTCAGTACTGGTATCTTATTTTCTTTTTCGCTGGAAGCACTGGATGAATTCGCTTGACTTTAAGACTGCACACATGATGTATTCTCTAGCTTGCATGCTGCCTGACCCAGTTTTAGCAGAAAAATTCAGTGGTTTGAAGAGCATTGGATGAATACTCTCACTAACAGTGTATAAACCAGCTAGTTGTTATGCTTATAGATGCTTTTAGTCTATAATGATTGTGGGTTGAAGTTTTGTACCTACATATAAACAGAGATGATGTTTATGACATCATCCAGCATTGTTTACTTAAAGGAAGATTAAATTATAATGTGAAAACTGTACATTTTGTACAGTTTTGGGTTTGTGGGGCATATGGGTGAAACTAGAAGTGTGCATCTGGACTTGTGTTCTCTGGGTGATAAAAATGTTTGGCAAATGAAACGTTTTAACATTTTACGCTGGGGCAAGTGAGCAGTCAGTTATGAGGCCTATAGGACACACCAACACACTTTATTCCTGAACTTTATTTCTTTAAACAATGTTGAACGCATCCAAATTGGATGCCTTCAGATTTTATTGGTGATTTTTGAGGCTGGTAACTCTAAATGAACTGACCAGGTAAGTTTTGGTTTTACTTTCCTGGGACGGTCTTCATGAGAGCCAGTTTCATCATGGTGCTTGATAGGTTTTGCGAATTCAATTGACAATACTGTTCTTGCAAGAACTGTTCCAGACCAGCTGACCTTCATGCCTTAAAATAACTGACTGTTGCTGTTGCTGCTTAGATGGAGAGCAGAGGGGATCTGAATAACCGGCAACTCAGGAGCACCATGGGTAGCTTGACAGAGAGAGAGAAAGAGAAGGAGGTCGTTGATTCCACCTCCAAATTCCCAGACCTCAATCTGATCGACCATCCATGGGATGCACTGAACAAACAAGTGTGACCTGTGGCGGTCCGACCTTAAAACTTGCAGCATTTAAAGGATCTGTTCTAGCATTCTATTGCCAGATATCACAGCACACCTTCAGAGGTCTTACGGAGTCATGCCTCAAGGGGTCAGAGGTGTTTTGGTGGCACAAGAAGAACCAGACAATATTGGCTTTAACGTTTTAAGGTTTTAACGCTATGACTGATCGGTGTATATGGTCATAGTGTTGCACCCTACTATAAACTGGAGCAAGTATTTATGTGGTTAAAATGCACTTTTCTGGTTGGCCCTAAGCACTGAATAATTAAATATGCACCTACATCTGTTCCTATTGCACTTGCGCATGGACTTCATTTATCTACCGCTAGTTTATTGTCTCTGATATTATGCACCAGAAGCAGTATGACCTTTGTGTGTGTGTGTGTGTGTGTGGGTATGTGCATATGTGGGACATAAAAGAAGTATCGGAAACGTCCCAGCTGTATTTCCGTGAAGAAACACTTAGGATGATAATCAAAGCTAAATAAACATATGTTCCACAAATTGCACTGAGTAAAGCGGGTTATAGGCAGATCATTTAATTAGAACGCAGGTTAAATGGAGGGAGTCATGCTGCCACTTCAACGCCTTCTGTTAGATTAGAGAACAATGCAGAGGTAAAATGCAACGTGACGGGTGTGTGTGTGTGTGTGTGCGTGTGTGTGTGTGAGAGAAAAAAAGGGGGGTTATTTTTTAGGCTGTCAGCTGCAACATGGAGTATGTGATTAATTCCTATAATGCGTCATGGGTCCTACAGAGGCAGAAATAAATAAATGTGATGATATTGTTGATATCTGGTTCCTTCTGTCCTTGTGTTTAGTTTATTTGTTCAATATTTAAAAAGCTTGTGCATCAATGCTAAATTGCAAATGTTAATCATTTAAATCACTCACATAAAAAAAAAATCCTAATTTCATAAAAAAGCGATTTATTCCTTCGTTATCTGTGATCCTTTCAGCGTGTTTTGCAGCAGTGGGTGTATACGCGGGGTGTGTTCTTGTCGCATTCGGCAGCGATAATTAGCAGAAATACAGTCGAGCTGGATAATGCAGCCCTTAATTACAAGTTAAAGTTGTTTCCTGAAGGCAATCTTGGATCCGTAATGTGTTAATTGTACAGACGGTGTGTACGGCCAGCGTGGTGCTCGGGTAAGATTGCGTGATATGGTGCAATATTTAAGGAGCGTTTTAATATTTAATACGGAGCTGTCAGAAATAATCCGTGTAGATGGCTGTCTCTGTTAATCACATTACAGACCGATTGATGTTGGCAGGCTGCGTTTTTTAATTTTGATTGTTCTGGAAAATGACATAAAATGACAATTACTTCCCTCCTCTAGGTTTATAATGAGTGGAGAGGAAACGTGAAGCAGGGTCTGGCCTTTTTTATGTTTCTGGATGAGATCTTACAGGAAATGCTGTGCACAAATTTAATCCACCCCATTCTATAGTTAATGCAATGCTAATCAAATGGAATCAGAACGAGCATTGTCGGGGCTAATCATGTTAAACCAGAGAGTTTGCGTTTGGCACGAGCTATACGAGTCTGTCTGCGGTTACTCAGGAGAATAGTAACGTGCTTGTTTAAGTTTGGGAGTTGGGTGTCATCAGTGCAATTTGGACTTTTATTGCTATTAAGTCAATGATACGAGTTGTGTATAGGGCATTTGAATAAAACCCTGGTGTGCTCTTTACCACCTTGTGTGTTTTTCAACTTATGTTTATCATCAATGTGTGTTCTTCAACATTAGGGGTTTCACCTTGTTGTGTTCCTCACCATGTGTGTTCTTTACCACTGGGGGTTCTTCGAATTATGTTCGTCATCACTGTGTGTTCTTCAACATTGTGTTCTTTACTATTGTGTTCTTCACCTAGTTGTATTCATCACCTTTGTGTGTTCCTCATCACTGGGAGTTCTTTACCTTGTTGTATTAATCACCTTGTTGTGTTCAACATTCTGTGATCTTCACCTTGTTGTATTCATTACCTTTGTGTGTGTGTTTTTTTTACTGTGTTGTTTATCACCATTATGAGTTCTTTAGTTTTGTGTGTTCTTCAACTTATGGTCATCATCAATGTGTTTAACATTGTGTTCTTCACCTTGTTGCAATTATCACCTTGGTGTGTCTTTTACCTTGTTGTGTTCTTCACCAGTGCATGTTCTTTACCACTGTGTGTTCTTCAAATTGTGTTTGTCATCATTGAGCTCTTCACCAGTGGGTGTTCTTTACCTTGGTGTGTTCTTCACCTTGTTGTATTTGTCACCCTGTTGTGTATCTCCCCACTGTATGTTCATCACCTTGTTGTGTGTTTTTCACCTTGTTGTGTTCTTCAACATTCTATGTTCTTCACCTTGTTGTGTTTTTTCCTACTATGTTGTTCATCACCATTGTGAGAGCTTTACCACCTTGTGTGTTTTTCAACTTATGGCTTATGTTCATCATAATTGTGTGTGCTTTAACATTGTGTTCTTCACCATTGTGTGTTCATTACCTTGTTGCGATTTATTACTTTGGTTTGGCTTTTACCCTCTTGTGTTCTTCACCAGTGCGTATTTTTTTTTTACCACTGTGTGTTCTTTAACTTATGTTCATCATCATTAAGCTCTGCACCAGTGGGTGTTTTTCAACTTGTTGTGTTCTTCAATAGTCTTTGTTTTTCACCTTGTTGTATTCATTACATTGGTGTGTCTTTATCTTACTTAGAAGGTGTATTTTACCTTCTTGTGTTCATCACTATTATGTATTTTTTAACCTCTTGTCTTCTTCAGCTTATGTTCTTTACCACTGTACTTTCTTTACCTTGGTGCGGTCTTCAGCACTGTGTGTTCTTCACTTAACTGCGTTCTTTACCATTGTGCATTCCTTACTTGGTGTGTATTTTACTAAGATGTTCTTCACCATGGTATCTTTCATCTTTCACCTTGGTGTGCTCTTCATCTTGCCATGTTTTTGGTTTTTTAGGCACAAAACAACCTAAAGCCCCTGACCTGATGATGTCTGAGCACTTTGTCTCCATTTGAATTCACAGACAGCCAAAAAGTGTTTTTTTCCAAATCAGCCTGACTCTGGGAAATGAATCATGCTGTGTGTTTAAGGCTGGAAAATGTTTCTGTTGATATTAGCTGATGAACTGGGCCAGGTTTCTAGAGCTTTAACACTACAGAAACACAATCTGCTCTGGACAACAAAACACTGATTATAATATACAGAAACTAGATATTTATATCATTATGTAATAATTTTTTTCAGCATGGGCATATAGTATGTTCTGCCTTTGTGATTAGGTGATTTTTGTGATTTCTACACACACTCGGTAAACGTTTGTTTAGCTTTTTTTATTGTAATTGAGTTTTACTGTATAAAAAGTTAATCCAGTGGATAGCCTTTATCACTGTGGCTCTGTAGACCAGATTCATCCTGCTTGAAGAGTGACATAATCTATAGCTGTTGCTGCAGTAGTTACTGTTCCTGTGTTTAAAATAGATTATATTGTACATAATTATAATTCTGCAAGCCAAAGTTTTTTATTGGTCTTAGGGAATATAAATAAATGTGTCTGTGCAGTCCCCTGGTGTGTGTACAGTAACTCACGATGGGGGAGTAGCGCTGAGGTTCAGACTTGAAAATAAACACTAACGAAGTTCAGATTCATCCTCTGTAATGAAATATATTAAACTGTGTTTCGGCTCGAACGTTTCAGTACAGTGTAATTTGTTTTAAAGTATGCTTCACAGGCAGCGTAGTATGGATAAACTGTGTTTACTTTTTAGCTTTATAGTTGAGGTGCTTACTGTACCATAAAATTGAGTGCTAAAGATTGAGTTCACAGCAGATGTTAAAGGCTGACTCACTCAAATCATTCGGTTTACAGTAAAAAAAAATTTGAATTTTTGGCTTTTTAAATTATTCTTTGCTTACACTTTAAAGGTCCCATATTTGACTATTTTTGTAAAAATGGTTAACACAGGTTTCTGAGCTGCCCAGATAAAATACCCCTCAGATGATAAATTTTTCATACCTTCATTCAGACTATACCTGAGGTGAGCGGTAAGGAGAGAGGTGCGAGGGTGCAGTTCTGTGACTTCTGGCGGTGGCATTGGCTGTCCCAAACTGAGCAGTTATTGCTTCTGCCTGAGAACGCCGAGGTCCCTGTCGAAGCTTTGCCTTGGCCCTTGCTTGGTGGTGTACCTGTGGAGAAAAGTTTCCAGAGAGGTTGAACTCTCCAGGTGTAGACAAACAAAATGCTCCTGAATTAGACACCTAGGATCTGCAACTCACCAGACTGCCCTCACTCTGTGCTTCGACGACAGAGTGATGGTACAGATATTCAGTGCGTAACCTGGAGGGTTTCGGGCGACCTCGCTCATCTTAAATGAGCAGAGGAGCTGGTCATGGTGCTGAAGCGGCCTCATTTTCCCGGTTGTGTGAGGATCATGAACATGGTAAGAGGCGCTGCCTGTAGGCCCAGCACCACAAGGCCAAAGTTCAAATGACACTGCGCTGCCCCTTTATTTCACTCCTCCTCCAAATGTGCTCAGTGTCTATGTAAATGAGCTACTGCTGAGCCTTCAGAGAACAACAGAGCTGAGCAACATGCCCGGGGTGGGGTATCTTCTTTTATGACGTCACATTTGATTGAAAATATAGGTGGTTTGTTTAAAACAAAAATGTTTTCTTTGTAAATGCAGGATGGAGATCTCTCTGAATGTGAATTTCACCAAATCAGACCTATTGAAGTTGCCAAGTGTAAAAAAAAAATAAAATAAAATGCTGTTTTTTATTCTTTCACTGATTGAAATTTCTACATTATGTTTTGCTGCTAGCTGGGTTTGTGTGGT
>JAOVVB010000050.1:23897616-23911701 GCA_028570985.1 Heterobranchus longifilis | reverse complement strand
AGCCGTGAAGACGCCGCCGCTTGTCGTGTCGGGAAGTTTAATCCAAATGAGGCCGCGCTTCACCCGCTGACTCTCCTAATAACTCGCACCACTTCAGACTTCGGTTTGGTTTTTTCCTTCAGAGGAAGTTCATGTGCTGGTCATGTGATCCAAACACTCAGTTTGTTACTCGGTGTTACATCCGTTATGTATTACAGAAGGTAGTAAGCAGGGGCGGAGCTTTTTTTTTATTACTTTTTGTGCTCAAGAGACTCCAGAACAAACAGGGACGAATCCAGAATCCTGAGCCGCTTTTGTAATCCTGGAGTGAAACGTGGAGAAATAAATAAATCATTCGTCTGGATGTACATCTGTCCGTTTTCCCTCCGACGGGCCGCGAGTGCTTAAAGTGTAAAGACGAGCGCTTCTGTCTAACAGGACGTTAATGCAGATGCACCTTCGTGGCAAGCGTGGATTTAAGACGAATTGGGACAACGAGCTAACCTGCGTCACGTCTACATCTCCACCGAGCGTGACGGGTGCGTGGCGTCTGTTGCGCGGCGTTCGGAGAGACTGGCTCGCTCTGCGGTGTTAGAGCTGTGAATAATTCACACACCCCGTAGGAGTGACTTTATTTTTTTCGCGGGGGGGGGCATGATAAAAAATGCAGTTGGAGTTGAAATGCAGTGCAGGTTTGGGCTGTGAAACAGGAGGAGAAAAGGGACCTTTGACGAGAAAAAATCTCGGCAGCTTCGTATTCCTGCTCGTATTCCTCCTGTCAGGCTCGGTCAGATTGAACGGCGCTGAATGTGAGCGTCCATCAACTTCCATCCTCAGTTTTTTCCCAGGGTGGAGTCTGGGCCTCTCGAGAACTTTCAGAGAACTGTGTCGTGAACCTTCTCCTCAAGAACATCTCCTCAAGTCTGACCGGTGACACCAGCTGATGAGCAGTACCTGGAGTTCATCGATTATTTATTTCTTTTTTATTTATATTTTGGTAACTCAGGCTTCACGACACACACCTTTCACTCATGAGTGTGTTCCATCCCAACACTCCACCCATGAAAATCCCAACAGTTTACACATTTCTGCTCGAGCTGTCATTGTGTTGGATCGGCTTTTAATCAGAACTGCAGCGAAAAAATAAATAAATGAAATAACGACCTGGATAATTTTCCAGACCCCTCTAGTCTATTCAACTGCTTTCCTGAGGAAACCCCATCAATTATCCATCAGATAAGAAGTTCGCTCCCACACAGAGCTCCGTGTTACACAGCGCTCTTACACAACATCAGACGCCGTAGGAAGCATTAGAAGTCTCGAGAAAAAAGGAAAATCTCACTTCATTATATTTTTTAATAAAAGTACTTAAATGAAACTATGTGAGTGAGTCAAAAATGATCCGTGTTCTGGCTGTAGAATTGATTTTAATTAATTTATAGACCCCTAAATTAACTTTGTGCAGCCTGTAGAGGTCTGTGCGTCCCTCTGTGGATTTGCCACCAAACCGGTCCTGCTGAACGAATTAACAGGCATCGTTACGTTCTATGCGGCTTCTCCAGACCCTTTCATGTCGGTCACACGTGCTCAGGGTGAACCTGCTCTCATCTGTGAACAGCACGCGGCACTAGTGGTGGACTTGCCAAATTCTGTTGTTCTCTGCCAAATGCCAATCGAGTTCCGCGGTGCCGCATAGTGAACACCATTGGCCCACTGGAGGATGTCAGGCCCTCGGGACACCCCCATGAAGACTGTTTCTGATCGTCAGGTCTGAGATCAGACACCAGTGGTGCTCCTGGAGGGCATTACCGCTCATCCTGTTCCTCCTTGCACAAACGAGCGGATACGGGTCCTGCTGATGGGTTAAAGCAGACCTTCTCTGTACAGCTCTAACTGGAGTAATTAAAAGCCAGAGCAAACATTCTGACAAAGGCATGCATTGGTGTTCCACCCTGGAGGAGCTGGACTGCGTGTAGAGTCCAGGTATCGCCTCGTGATAGTTTAAAAGCAGACTCAAGATACAACTCTTTAGCCTGGCATATACATAATTTATCCCATAACCTCGTACTAGTATCTAGTGCTGCTACTGTAATATAATGACAGATAAGATAATGATCTTTCTTTTTCTATCCATCCCGAGGCACCTGGAGATTGTGCTAGCTCCAGGAGACAGAGGCCAGCCCCTGCGAGGATCCTGAGGCATCCAGGAAGGACCAGCTCCAGCTGGTTTGGAGCTACACATGCTGCTCCTGAGCTCCCAGTGATCCAGACCCCCCTCTGTCCTCTGCACCCGTCTCACTCATCCTGGTGCCGAACTGAACTGGACTCCATGTTAACTTGGACATCTTCCGTTATATTGAACTTCTGGCTGTCTATCACACAGTATGTCTGCAAAAAATTCCTGCTATCTGTTATCACCCAAATGAGGATGGGTTCCCTGTTGAGTGTGGTTCCTCTCAAGGTTTCTTCCTATTGCCATCTCAGGGAGTTTTTCCTTGCCACCGTCGCCTTCACCCTTGGCTTGCTCATCAGAGACAATCTCATTATTATCTAGACACATTTTTTTCACACATACACACCTCCATGAATTTGCATTTTTGTGAAGCTGCTTTGAGACAATGACCATTGTTAAAAGCGCTATATAAATAAAATTGAATTGAATTAATATAACTCCTCACATCAGCCTTATTTTAAGTCACTCTTTTATACTTTTTTTTTTTACCTTTCTTTTTTTTAATGCCTTCAGTCTTGTACACACATTTTTTTTTTTTTGTTTCCGTTCCTCAGACTTCTTTTTATTGGATCTGTTCGGAGTGTCCGCTCTTAATAAACAAAGGAATCATCCGAGCCCGGGTCCTCCAGTCCCCCAGAGCGGATTAGGTTTCTGAAAGGGCCTGCATTGTGTTATGAAGCTTGTTAAAATGGACGGGATATGGTTAGGGGATTCAGAGTTATCGTTTCTCAGCTTCACCGGTGACATGAATACTCCATTATAGGATGAGACACTGCATAGACATACAATAACATGGAGTTGATCTCTGATACTCCTGTATCGGGTGTTGGCCGCAATAAAAAAAAAGTATTATTTAGGATATTGAATCTGAATTGTATTATTAATGATATATATATATATACTGTATATATATATGGGGGGGTTGAAGGAGGGTTTTGATTAGTTTCTGTAAATTGTCTAGAAATCTTGGTTGGCTGTGTTTTACGCTCCTTTAAACTAAATATATAAAAAATATTTTTAAAAATATAACAATACAAACAATCTTATTTTTCTTACAAAAAAGTACATGGATTCCTGTTTGAAGTAAATAAATACATAAATAAATCAATAATATCATATACAGTCATACTTTGCCATTTGTGGTTTTCAACACTGTTGAAATGCAAAAGAAACCATGCACAAAATATTAGATTGCTTTTTTTTGTGGAAAAAAAATTTTCTTCTTGTCTCTGTATTGCCAAAATTTATCTCATATTGCAGTCAAACCCTTTTGCTTTTTTTATTATTTATCATCGTCATCGTTCTACACCGCTTTATATCCTGTATTTAGGGTCTCTGGGGGGCCTGGAGCCTATCCCAGAAGGCTTAGGGCATGAGGCAGGGTTCACCCTGGACAGGGTGCTAATCCATCGTAGGGCACACACATACACACATTCACACACTACAGGCAACTTGGGAATCCCAATTAGCAGGTCTTTGGACCGTGGGAGGAAACCAGAGTACCTGGAGGAAACCCACCAAGCTCGGGGAGAACATGCAAACTCCATGCAAACAGAGACGGGAATCGAGCCTGGCCAGGAATCGAACCCGGACATTGGAGGAACAAGGCGACAGTGCTTAACACTACACCACCGTGCCGCTTTTATTATTTATTTACTATAGGAATGTTAACATACTTTATAAGCGCAAGAGCATTGACATGCGGTTTACCTGTGATTTGCAGCTGCACTACAGCCAGAATGATCGACATTAAGAGCTGGGCAGCGTTGTTGTGTTAACATTCTAGCGCCTCTTAAAAATGTCTTTGCCTGCTAGTAAACTCACAAGGCGGTTTAACGTGCGGTCTATTCGTGCACGCATTCTCACTCTGTGGTGTAGGACTTCTTAGTGAAACTACTACTAAGTGGGAGGTTTGAACAGAAAAGCTGCTTTCCTGTCTGACAGGAGAACAAACGGAGAAAAACAGCAGGCCACGGAGCTGTGAATGAACCCACTATTAAAGCTATAAATCATATGGCTGCTGATGGATGCAAGCGCTCCAGATGAAATCGACTTGAGCGGCTGACCTGAGAGTTGGAGTTAGGTTCCTCTTGTACTGCTCTAGGATTGGAAAGTGGTGAATCGCTGCTGGTCCTGGATCAGAGGTAGAGGAAAATTTTATTTAGAACATATGCATGTACCGGGTGAGAGAGATGTACTGTATGAAGTGGAACGATAGCCCTGACCACATAAATTCTGATCTGCTTCCTAACCAGCACTGCATCGTTTTTGTTTTCACTGGATTTCATGTTCCTCTTGGAGAAAATGTTTGTCTGAACAATAACCATCTAAAAAAAAATCCAAGTATTCCTCACATATCAAGAAGTAGTAGCAGTAGGGGTTGGCATAGCTCAGTGGTTAAGGCATTGGTTCGGGAGGTCGCAGGTTCGAATCCAACGACTGCCAAGCAAGGGCCTTAATCTTCAACTGCTTAGATTTATAATGTAAGTCACTCTGGATAAGGATGCCCGTCCGAATGCCTAAATGTAGTACCACTGATTGTTCAGTTCTTTTACAAATTTTCTATATTTTCCAGCAAAATCTTATGGGTTAATAATATTACATGAAATATGACTAGCAAATGTCTCAGTCATGATCTAAGAGAATATATAAAAATTAAAATATACATGCTGCCAATTCTGATTTGCCAAACGTCAGCATATTTGAGGTTATGTTTCGAATAAGTGAAGCTCCACAGGCAGTGATGGACTCGTGTCTAAACAGGAGAGGATAGAAAACAGGGGAAGCAATGAGTGCGAGGAGGAGAAATGCATATGGAAAGCCGGAGTAAAAATGAAGGGTGATTTTTCTCATTGGCTCTGAAGCGTAACGGGGGTTTAAGAGACTAGACATGAGAGGATAAAGCAATGTGATAAATTATTGATGTCTGAAAAATCTAACGGGAAAAGAGAGGAGTGTGTCACCTCCAGCTTTAACATGCCATAAGGAGTCTTTCATTTTTAAAGTTCAAGAAAGAGGCAATGAATAGATTAGAAGAAGAGAAGGTGTGACCGTTTCCCTCATTATCGAGGCGCTGTTTAAACTTTCGATGACTTGTGGTTGTAGAGTTTTCAGCTTAGTATCTCTGATTGGGAAAAGTAACATTTGTTAGATTTTTTGTTTGTGCCATTATGCAGTTCCCCTAGATGGTAATACTGTAAATTTCACAGGATTCTCCTTCCTGGTCAAAACCTGGAAGGATAGCACTGAACCATCAACTTTGTGAAAGAAATATGTTCCGAAAAAAAATCAACAACGGAGATCACTTAAACACTTGGTCAAGTTGCATGGTAAAAAAAATCAACAGTAAAAACAAGAGCTATGTTTAATAGTGAAAGTAAGAGCATTTCCATACACACGCAATAAGAACTCACAGAACTGGGAGTAAACAGCTGTGCGTCTATAAGAAAACCACTTGTTAGTGAGACTCATCAGGAAAAATGGCATGAATTTGCAAGGAAACAAAAAGATTGGATTTTGGAGCGATGGAAAAAGGTCATGTGACCTGATGAGTCCAGATTGATCCTATTCCAGAGCATCAGGGTAAGAAGGGAAGCTCATAAAGTGATGCACCCATCATGCATCGTGTCCACTGTACAAGCCTCTGGAGACGGTGTTATGATCTGGGGTTGATCAGTTACTCAGGTCGAGACTCAGCAACGTTATGTGGAGATAAAATGAAAGTCAGCTGACGACTTGAATGTACTGAATCACCAGGTTATCACATCTACAGTATGGAGTTTTTCTTCTTTCCTGATGGCACGGGAAATATTCCGAGACTCAGATTGTTAAAGAGTGGTTCTGGGAGCACAAGGAATCATTTCCACACATGAACTCACCACCACATGCGTGTGCCGTAATCAAAGCTAAAGGTGACTGAATCAAATCTTTGTGTGTGTGACTTTATTTTTGACGGTGCAATGCCAGTTCTTATGTAGCCATGAGCCTCTACAGAGAGGTAATGAAATCGTAATGTGTGCCCAGAACTTTGTGGGTTGTTTTATCACACCCAGTTGAATTAATAAAATAATGTCTTTGTTATGATTAATTTGATGAAATCTCCTCTAACAAAAACATGAACATGGTTTAAAGGCTAAGCTGACCGATCACTCACCCGCTGCACTTACCGATCACTTTAGGTTAAATCCTTAAAGCTAAGACCTGTCATATTTTTAAATCCTTTATAATTGTTTAAGTCTGTTCAAAGCCAAAAAACAACAAAACAATTCAATGCGTAATGTATATACATCTATACCACTTTATCCTGTGCACAGGGTCGCGGGGGGCCTGGAGCCTATCCCAGGAGACTTAGGGCACTAGGCGGGGTACACCCTGGACAGGGTGCCAATCCATCACAGGGCACACACATAAATGTGTTAAACTGTGATTTAACACTCAGACTGAAGGACTCGAGTCCGCTCTCAAGGCATCTTAATGGATTTATTGGCATCTGTACTAAGACGCGTTTCAGTCTCGGGCATCGGTCTTGATCTCATTTGAAAAGTTTAAAAAGACAAGTTGATGTGGATGTTTGGTCTTGAAGAAGAATGATTTCTGGGTCTTGACTCATTTTCATTTCAACTCGATATTTACTCAGTCTCATTTTTATTCGACCTTGACTTTGCCTCCACCACCTTCAAAAGCATCTTGGTTAGTGTTGGTCTTGTCTTGGGCTTGACTGCAGCCCTCTTTGGTATTGATATTGTGCAAGAATGAAGGACTGTCAAGGTCAGAATCTGGAAGATGCCTCTGTTTGTTTGTTTGTTTGTTTTTTTTACCATCCTTAATGTTTAATATCCATTTAATTTTTGTTGAAGAAAGAAGATGAAAAAATCTTTCTTCTCATTTGTGTGTGGTTTTATTTATAATAACCGGCTGGCCTACTTACTGTTCTCTAGAGTCGTCTTCATCTGAAACAATTCATGCACTTTTGAAGCAAATCCGAGATGTTTATGTGAATATGTATATATACACACACACACACACGGACATACACACGCCGCATCACCCCCAGGTGGAGGATGGATGGCTCTCCGACAGGTAAGTGATGATCTTTCAGTAGCAGTGACTCGGGTCTGATGGATGGTCTCTGCTTGAAGATAAATAAGCTGCAGGCTGCGAGTCGGAGGCCGGCAACTCGCATTTGTGGAGGAATGTTGGAGAGTTTCATTGCACCCTAATACACACTAACCTCTCCTTCTCCCGCGCTCTCTCTCTTTCTTACACACACACATGCACACACAATTCAGCTAGCTTGGGGCAGAGACACAGCAGCCATCATTTACAGAAATATGGTGTGAAATCGATCTCATGGAAGACCTTGCTTTGCTAGTAAATCCGGCTGCTGGAAGATTTATTTCTCAGCACCGCCGCCGCCGCCATCGCAGAATATATGTGTGTAGTAAATATCGGAGTTTCATCAGAGCTGGTACAAAGCGGCGTGGTTTATATTCAAGTCTCCAACTTAGGAAATTCCTAAACATGGGGGGGTGGGATAAAAAGTATGACTGAGTTTGTGAGTGTCAAGTTAGTTCTTGTAACTTTAAAATATAATTTGAAAAACGTTGTAATTGATTTGTAGCAAATAAAAGATCAGGCGTTAAATATGGAATAGAAAATGCATTTGAAGCGACAATGTACATGTTTTTAAATAAAACACAACATTCAGGTTCCCTGCTAGGTTTCATTGCCAGAGTTGATTGCATTCTTGGTATTTATTTATTTATTTATTTATCATTTATATATTTCACGTTTAGCTTTTCTGAGCTTTTTTCTCACCAAGAGAGAACGGCGTGTGATCAGAAGCAGGTCGAGTGTTAAAGCAGAAAGCGGAGGAAGTGTATTTTATAGGCGGTTCTCGTCCGTTGCTTCTGTTTTCTTTACGGCTCTGATTATGATCGTGGCGGACGCTGTGCAAGGAACGGACAGCTCGCTCACGCTCTCGTGCGCACATGGTTACATAACCATAAACGTGCCACCTGTCCTCCAAGCACTCGCTCCCACACACATGCACGGAGTATATGATGAATCACAAATCACACCACCTGTCCACCAGAACGTCCTCTCTCTCTTTTCACAGATTTTTTTTTACATTTTTTTAATCATCTGGTCTGTGTGAAGATGAGCGTCCCAGACCATCAACTGTGCTGTGAGTCAGGTGGCTCCTGATGAGGACTGACCTGATCGACCTTCCTCACTTTTAAGTTTGAGACTAATTCTGTTCTCTGACTGATGAAAGACAACAGAATCGGACTCGGGTGGTCCAAGCTGGATGGATGGATGGATAAATGGATTCGTCCAGGATTTTTTATGGCCAAGGTCACGCTTAGGGTTATAAACAGTTATTGCTAATCCTTTTACATTTTATGCTAACTATAATTGCTTGAGTAACAGGTGTGCATTATTTCTTGATAACAGCACAGCTCAGGGAGTATCTCCAGCTGTAATATACATGACATTAATATTAATGCTCTCATTACATTAGCATACAATGCAAAGAAAACAACTAAACAGATTTCAGTGACTGGAATTGAGTTAAGAGCTGACCAATGCATTATTGAAATCTGGATTGATGGTGCTGAGCTGTCGCCTAAAATGTGGCTAGAAAATATTATTAGTGACGTGAATTGAGATCACTTAAACAGATGGTGAAGTTGGTAAAGTTTTCTGTATAGAGACATTTATGTTGTTGTTGCTGTTGGTCTTTCGGCTGCTTGCCATCTGATCCATACACACAACTTGGCACAGGTGCATTATGGCACGCCTGTGCATCTGGGGTTAAGGGCCTTGCTCATGGCCCCAACAGTGGCAGCTTGGTGGTGCTGGAGTTCAAACCTGGAACCTTCCAAACTGTAGTCCAATGCTTTAATCACTGAGCCACCCCCTGACCCTATAAACAGCTTCTATAACATAAGTAAGAACAGGGACTTACGTCTTACACAAACATTCCACAACTTCATGCAGAGCTATAAATGACCAAAAAGAATAAAACTGGTGGTATGTTTACCTAATTGTTATACGAAAAAAAAGAACAAAAACAGTTCAGAACATGCTGCTACTGGAAAATAATCAATAATATTCTATTTCACTGATTTCTCCAGTCCACTGCAGGACCTAGCTAGCATCCAACCTGAGTGTTTTAAGCCTGACCTGTTCCTCCATGTCTCAGTTATATATATTTTTTCTTTATAAGGAAAGAGTCCTGCTTCATTGGCTTTAATAGATGGATCAGGGTCAGAGGTGAGCAGATCTCTCCCTCCTCTCTGGGTCACTCATAATTAGTTCAGCTATTGCCCTTGGGTAGGGTAAAATAAAGCTTTTATTTTCACCTGGGGTTAATCTACTGATGGGACTGTTTTCCACAAACGTGCTCACTGACCCTGTGCGACACACCTCCATAAAGCACAAAGCAATATTCCAGTGTGCTGGAGCATTACCGCCAATGCTAATATTTTCTCATTTATTTTTTTTTTTTTTTTTTTACCTTAGAATGATGTCTTTCTTATTTAAAAAAATCCGCCCCAAGTAATGGCGTTCTACAAATCTGTTTCAGGCTGGTGATGAAAATATTCCTGCTTCTCGATATTGGCTAAAAGAAATGGAATAAATTTTGGGGAAAAAAATCCTTACTTTCATAAAAATGGCTGTTTTTGGGCACAGTTGTTTCTTTTCGTGCCAATATTTATTTTTCTTGGCTTTGGGTCTTAACAGAGTCCTTCAGCCTGGTGGAGCGAAAATTGCATTTATTATTATTCCATTCCTGTTTGATGAGTGAGTAATGACCTGATGTGTGTCACAACCTTGGTGGGAAACAGATTATAAGGACCTTTTAAAGGGAGCTTTTGCTGTGTGGCTTGTCTCATTCACATCAATTCATTAATCTATATTTATTTACTCATTGTATTGTTATTAATTAATTAATTTATTTATTCATTCATTGTGCAAAAGTACTGACGGGTACAAAATTGAAACAGTACAAATAGGACAAACCTTCTTACATGCTAATCTTAAGTATGTCTTAGAATGTTTTACTCCTCTTAAACCGCAGATGTTTGACCGTGGTTACATTATGCAGGCTCATCCTGGGCATTCACCGAGTGTTATTACCACGCAGTATATGCCTCTCTTCCAATGAGATTACTTGGTCGGAACTAACGAATCTGGTTTTGTTGTATAATGTTTAATACTCACACACACACACACACACACACACACACACACACACATTATGCAGTATATAGTATATATGCAAAGTGAATTCATTTGAAATCATTTTCATCTACGTTTTAAATTTGTTATAGACTAGACTTTTATCCACTTTTAATTATAAATTATGTCATGTTTTTTTTAATTTTAGATTTTTTTTAATTTAAATTTTCCATGATTCCATGAAAAGCAATAGCATGACTCCTTCACTCCTAAGCGTACATTTAAGAGAAGCCTTTTAGCTAACGCTCCACAGATAAGCTCCTACACTGTAGTAATAAGCTTCTGGCAGTTGCACCCAATTCGGCCCCAATTCTGTCCCTGGCACCGGGTCGTGGTTTCTAAACAAAGCGCAAGCCATAATAAACTACAATTTTTGCCTAGACAAACACAAAAAAAGGAAATTAGTTAACAAATATCAGCTAGAAATTAATTACAGTCTGGGTAATTGGTTAGAAATGACAGCTTTTTGTATGTGTGTGTGTGTGTGTGTGTGTGTGTTTGTCTGTGTTTATTGTTTTTGTATTAAAATACAATTTAAAAAATGACCGGACCACACAAAAATGAAAGATATTTGTAAAATGTTTTTCAACTCTTTATTTAGTTGCTGCTTTCTTTCTTTCTTTCTTTCTTTCTTTCTTTCTTTCTTTCTTTCTTTCTTTAGTTTTTGAAGTTAAAGTCTGGCATTCGTCTCGCTCTCTCTTTCTCTCTCTCTTTCTTTCTGTCTCTCAATCTCTCTTTATCTGGATCTTTCTTTCACTTTCTATCTCACTTTCCACTCTCTCTGTCTTCATCTCCTTTCTTGGTCTCTCTTTTTTTTGTTCATTCGTTTATCTATCTCTCTCTCTCTCTCTTATTATGTCTCTCTGTCTGTCCCCTTCTGCCCTTCTGTTTCTCTATCTCTATCCCTCATTTTCTCCACCTCCCTCCCATTTCTCTCTCTCTCTCTCTCTCTCTCTCTCTCTCCCTCTAAAGTTGACACAGTGGCGTGAGTGCTCCCCAGGGCGCATTTTCGTATCAAGGTTAACTTCAAGTGATTAGGATAAGCAGCTAAAGTTGTTTCCATGGCGATGAAAGGGAAGCGATGTGCTGAGCAGTATAATAAGGGCGACTTCGGGGTGGGAAATGTTCTTAGGGCAGGAGAGTGCTACAGAAAAAGCTTTAAACTTTAATGGTTTGAGCAAAGCATGACACGCAGCATCATGATTGTCACATCATGACCACCCAATCACGCTGCTTCTTTCAGTGAAGTGATGATATTTTCAGTGATTTAAAAAATTTTTGGTCAAACTGCAGAAGCTGTGGAAAATACATCACACTTTGCTGAAAAAGTTGTGCAGTGGTGCTGCTGATTTTGACACCTTTCACCTGAATTATTTATTTATTTACTTATTTATTTATTTAATTATTTATTTAAAGTTTACCTTTTCATCTTATTAACTCAAAAAAGAGCAAAAATGTTCCAGTGATGGAACCGCTGTTTACAGCTGCTGTAATATAAGTGAGAACAGGAACTGACTCGTAATGTTTCATAACATTAAATGTGACTATAAATGTATCATGCGGAACTTTTACGAAATACACTCGTCATTGACAAACATAATAGGAAGTAAAAGCATTGTTTGTGCAAATAGATTTTCACTAATTATCTATTATATATAATAATATATCTATATATATTTTTACTAATGTCTGATTTTTTTTTCTGAATTTAATATTGACAAATTTAGCTGAAAAATTGGAGCAAAAAATGTAAACATATGCTTTTAGTATTGAAAGCAATAATTTGGGATTTCCTCCAGTACTGCAAGTATGAAATTGATGAGCAAAACCAGTATTTTTGTTTTTTCGATTGTAGTAAGTGATTTCTTTCAATATTACCTCGAGTCAGCTTGGACATCACACGGCAGTACAGATGGGAAATTTGAGCTGCACTGAACTGAACTTACATTAATTTCCTGAACCTTTCACGGTAGTAACATGAACAAATGACACCTCTGCAAAATAAATGCAGACGCGAGCTATGTCCCGGATTGCTAATGGTTTATTCATGCTACACATTTCCCTGACTTTACTACATGCTGTATTTCTATTTTTACTGTCTGCTGTTTATTCTTTTTAGTTGTCTGTTGGAGCGTAAACATGTTCATGTATGGACAACTCTCGTAAATGCAAATCAGCTAAAACTTTAATGGCTGAATATCCGCTGGCGTGCTCTCTCGGCTAAACACAAGCAGTTAATGTCAGGAATTAATTTGAGCTGCGAAAAGTGTGTTAGTATACAGAGGCAGAAAATTACCTGTCAAAAGTCTTCGTCATGCCAAGCAGGTTTCTGCTCAAATTACAGGCCTCCGTCATCCATCACGGCGTCGCGGCATGCATTTTTCAGCAGTTTGCATCGACTGGGAAACAAACGGACTGTTTTTTTTTTTTTGCCATATTCCAAAGAGGTTTGTAGGCAAACTTTTATTTATTTATTTATTGTTTATTCTGGGTTTTTGGAAAACAAAAAGTGGATTAAAAATGGCTGAACAGAACCTAACAATAATATTAAATGATATTGGTGAATTCTTGGTAGATACTCTGTGTGTGGGGTAAAACACACTCCAGACCGGCTGATGTACAAAGATAATCTACACCAGGGTGGTGTGACATGGCCTGACATGAAACAGAAAGTCATTACTTCTACAAAGAGGATTATAATGATGTAACCTCATGGTCTGGAGTTGTTGTTCCACGTACAGTACACCACAGTGATGTGCCAACAGCTGTAATGCAACCTTCATTAACGAATGATACAAAAATCAAATCAATGTCAAAATAAAAAATAAACATAAAAGATAATTTAAGAATAATTAGTATATGCAATAATCTCAAGCTTTTGACTTTTTCAAAAGATAACTTTAAATTATAAAGATCGCCTTTACATTGCCTTCACAACTAAGTCAATATTAAATTTAAAAAGAATAAACTTTCCCTAAATAATCTAAACAATCAATTTCAATAAAAAGAATTAGGTAAAATTAGTCATTGTTTTTTTTTTTTAAGTCTACTTCAAACAAATGAACTTTAAGTAAAATAGAAACTTCAAATTGAAAGTCAACTTCAAGTAAACAGGATCAAAATTAAAAAGTCACCTTTAATTTAAAATAAGAGTTACCTGTATAAAAAAAGTTTGAAGAAAAAAATCAACTTTACGTGACTACCAAGTCAACTTTTTAAAGTCTTTTTAAAGGAAAAAAGTATGTTTTTTTTTATTAAAGAAAGGTAACTATAAACTGTAAACTCACTAAAATAATTTTTTTTAGTATTGAATAATTTATTTATTTTATATTAGTTATTTGATTTAACTGTAAAATAAGTCAACTTTACATAAAAAAAATCAACTAATGACAAATGTTAAAATTTAGCTTTAAATAAATAAATAAATAAATAAATAATTTTAAATGCATTTTTAGGCACTGTGTCCTTCTTGGCTGCTGTAGCCTTACACATCCCTGTGTCTAAAGAATAAAAATTATATTGCATTAAAACAAATGTTCTATATCTGTACCAGTGGCGATTTCTTTAAGACTGCAAGGGAAGCTCAGCTTCCCCTATAATGTCACAAAATAATGGTCAAATTATAT
>JAOVVB010000050.1:23874051-23893752 GCA_028570985.1 Heterobranchus longifilis | reverse complement strand
CATGCAGACTGGATAAATCAGTGCAGTATAAATAAAGAGAAATTGCATCGTTACCCCCCTGTACAATCATAGAAGAAGAGGAGAGAACAGGAAAACAGGGGATTAGTCACAGAAGCAACCAAAAGGATGAAGAACAATGACTGTGATGAAGAATTCTTAATCTTAACTGAATTTAAACGTTCAATAACACTTTGTTTGCTATATAGCGTTTCATGAAACATTTATAGCCCTTGTCTAAATTAAATACACACCATCTGTGTGAGAGTTAACAGAAGAATCTGTTAGATCTTGCTAAATGGGAAAAAAAATCTTTAGGAAAGCTCGGTTGGGTTTTTGTTGTAGAGTTTACTTGAAATGCAAATAAATAAAGAAACAAATAAATAGCGGGAGGGCTAATCGTGCCCTGAAGAGCTCTTAAGGACACGGGAAGAACAGGAACATGTGATTTAAGGTAGAAACAGTTGCAGTGATGTAGGATTGAAGTTTTTCTTAGAGAGCCAAATGTGTGTAAACCCAATAATGGCCCCTGGGTGTCATTCTATCAGCTGCGCCTCTGTGGTTCCACACCCTGACTTTAATGTCTGTGTGTTTTATTAGAAATGCAAGTGACTGATGGATCATGCTGCAAGTTTAGATGCACTAACGTACACTGTGCTGATGTGCTATAACCAGAAGTCAGCACATGCAAAAGGAAATCTATCTATCTATCTATCTATCTATCTAAAGTATCTATCTATCTACAGTATCTATCCATCCATCCATCTATCCATCTATCCATCCATCCCATTTTTGCTGTGTAGGGTTGCAGGGGGCCTGGAGGGTATCCCAGGGAAGTTAGGGCACAGGGCAGGGTATACCCTGCTTCTGGTGCCAACTCACAAGCACAAGCACACACTCACACACACAATTATACACTGCTGGAAATTTGGAAACGCCCATGAGCCTCCACTGCCTGTCCTTGGCCTGTGGGAGGAATGAACATTTAATACCATTTTATCCATTTATTTTTATTCTTGCACAATGTGAAGTTTAATTCTCACTCCATACATTTATTCTGTGCTTATTTTTATGATTTGTGCCAATAATTCTGGATTTATAAACAGCTCTGTCAGTATTTATGCTGCATTTACAGTAGGGTTTATTACTTTGAGCAATATAGAAGCATTTTAAATTCTGCCTGGATTGAGTACAGAACAAGTTTTATTAGCTTGGACATATTTCTAAACAAACGTGTTTTTCTGTTAGCAGAGCTTGCACATTTTTCGTTTGTTTTTTTTTTTTTGCACAAAATCATGCATAATCTGACTGTGCAATCCTTCAGTGTTGTCTTGTTTGTTATTCTGCTCAAAACACTGCCACTGTGCGCCACAACAAATTAAATTTGGAGAAGAGAGCGTATTTAAAAAGCTCCCTGAACAAACAAGTTAGCAGAATTTACTATGCTCGCCTGATGTCAAATTACACCGCTAAACAAACTTAACCCGAAGAGAGAATAAATTGTGGCCTGCTACAGAGCATGGAACGAATTCTCGTCATAATTTTTTTCCTCCCTCCTCCTGCGAGCACCGTGTCAGCACTCATATTAAATATATGTTTTCATCTGCTCTGCGCCACTCCGTGTGCCGATGTCTTGCCCCTGTATGATTAATGCAAGTATTGATTTCATTGTTAAATGTGAGATTAGATGCATAGCAGCGAACGCTATTCATCACGCGCATTGGCATCTAATTAAATTGTCAGTTTGTGTTTTATGGCTTTACACCTTTATAAAATATTAACATTAGCCATGCCATTAGAATGCCCTCGAAGCAGGGCACAGGGCTTGAAAAACGATCTTTATGTGTAAGGCGGAGATTAGAGTCGGGTCTGGATTATGGAAAAATAATAAGGGCAAGGGTTGAAGGTCACAAAGCATGCTAGCTAAACAAGATGACATGACTGCTGCTTGTCTCTAACAAACTCCTAATAGGCCAGATCAGGGCGGGGACACTGCATGACAAATGGTGCTTTTATAAAAAAATTAAAATAAATAAATTAAAAAAATGACTTGTAGCTTATCCAAGTATGTGAATTCCTCATCAATTCAACCTTTTAGTGTGGATTTTAAGACCCATAAAGAGGAAGTCAGGGTGTGATGTCCATGGTACCATTTACAAAAATATCCCAGTATGTTGTTATGTAACTGCTGTAGTGTAAGAGTAATAAAACCCTTGAGCTTGCAGGCATAGTAACAATTCAGCAATAATGAATCCATGTTACAACCCTGAGTATGATTAGGTCAAAATAACAGCATAGTGCCCAGTCATCGATCATCGTTGTTTTCAATCATTGATCACTGTGGTTCCCAGTAACCAATCACTGGTATTCCCAGTCATTGATCCCCAGTCACCAATCATAATTTTACTCAATTACTAATCAACATTGTTCCCAATCAGCTCACTATTCTTCCCAATTGATGATCACCATTATTCCCAGTCATTGATCACCAGTATTCCCAATTACTAATTGCCAGCATTCCTGATAACTGATGACCATTGTTCCCAATCTCTGATCACCATTCTCCCCATCACTGATCACCATTATTCCCAATTGCTTATCATCATTATTTCCTTATTACTTATTCCCATTGTTCCCAGTCACGAATTGCTAGTTTTCAGCAGCAACTGATTACCACTGATTACCTGATCATCAACGATCACCATTATTCCCAATCACTGATGATAATTATTTCCAATCACTGATTACCATTATTCTCAATTGCTTAATGCCAGCACTCCCAATCACTGTTCATTGTTGTTCCCAATCACTTATTACCATTGTTCCCAGTCACGGTTTGCCAGTGTTTCCCAGTCACTGATCACGATTCTTTCCAATCATCAATCACCATTTTTCCTAACTCTGATCATAATTATTCCCAATTACTGGTAACCATTATTCCCAATGGCTGATCACCAGTGTTCCCAAACATTCATCACAAGTATTCTCAATCACTGATCACCATTATTCCCAATCGCTGATCACCAGTATTCCCAGTGGCTGATTACCAGTATTCCCAGTGGCTGATTACCAGTATTCCCAATCGCTGATCACCAGTGTTCCCAATCACTGATCAACATTGTTGCCTGTCACTGATCACTAGTGTTCCCAGTCAAAAAAAAAAAACTCTACTTTTTTCATGCAACACATTTTGAATTGAACAGATCATGGTGATTTGGAAATGATAATTCATCTATTATGTCACCAGCTTTTTCCTTATGCATTAAGTTGCGTTTCCTACAATCCCAAAATTTATCCCAAATTGCACGATCCTAGCGGATTCTAGAAAGATCATCCCAGTCTTGACAGTTCAGAGGAAATCATGAGGTGTAACAGGTATCACACAGCTGAACTTTAAAAGCTTGTAGACAGTTTGTGAGCTGCTCATGTTTTTTTGTTTCCTTGTGGCTGTTTCTGTGAAAAATAAAGGAGTAATAACCTCACGAATATCAGTATTTCTGTGGACAAAGTTAATCCAACTCAGCAGAGCAAAACATTTCCATACAAGCCGACCTGTGATTACTGCACTCCTACCAAACCATACATTATCCGTATCCGTGCATACTGTAGTTTGCAGTTTATTACCTTTTGGTGTGCAACCAACAAGAATGTAATTTTCTCTCTCTCTCTCTCTCTCTCTTTCTCTCTCTTTCTCACACACACACACACACACATTTTCCGTCACTAAACACTCAGAACCCTTTTCTGCGTACTCTGCGTTGCACTATTGAGTGTGTATTCACACGGTTGAAGCAACGACTATGAAATTTCAACATCTTTTCCCAGAGCACATGCATCATTAAGGGCTAATTTGTGATACAGAACCTGGTTCTGTAGGATTTGGATCAGGTAAACAATGTGCAAAATATTGAACAAGCGTATTTAAAGAAATCGTCCTGTCTCCTACAGGACCATGCAAGCATCTGCTCACGGAAAACTTCTCTATATCCACACTTATACGCGGTGCACATTTATTGTGCTTTGTTTACATGGAGTGTCCTGATTTGCAGCTGCATTTCTGTCAGAACTAGGGACATGCTTGTCACTGCATGTGTTAGATCTCCACTTCTAATGCTTTGACGTTAGATCAAAACCCAGCCACCGCTGCCAGACACACAGCAGTTTGGCCTCCACTCTAATAGCTTCCTTGATGTCATGCCTTGTTGTTTCTCGGCTGTTTGTTGTCCTGCTCGCTAAAGAGACGTGACGTCCAGCATCAACTCTGTCTCTGTTACGGCGCTCTGCTCTTTCTTTCCCACTGCTCTAGACATAAAAGGCTTTCCTTTTCAGTGTAAGCTTTCATCCAACTATCTTTCTCAAAAATGACAGCCCTGCTGCCGGAAACCCTTACCAACCGTTAAAGATAACTATTGTGTTCAGTAACAAGCATTTAGTATTCTGTAAATACAGGGGATGTGCTTTTATAGGTTATGATTTAACAAGATTCAATGATACTTTATATAGTAGTGGTGGAACCTTTTGTCCAATGCCATTCTATTTGTATCTGTATCTGTTTAATGCCCAGGATATTCATATCTGTTTACTTGTTCAGATTTAAACCCAAAGTGGGAAGGAACTGTAGACCATTACAAGTCCATCCATCCATAAGTTTTTTGTTTATACCAATTACCCTCTGGAGGGTCTCAGGGGGCCTAACTTAGGGCATGAGGGAGTCTGGAAAGGGCAGGTTATCAACCTATTGTACAAGTGCTCACAGAGCCAATTATACACCTTAGGTAATTTGGAAAATGCCAACCATGCTGATGAAAATGCCAGGCAACAAAAATACCTGGAGGAAACCCAGCATGCATGGCAAGAACTTGTAAAAATTCATCATCACAAACCGGAGGTGAGATTTGAACCCCCAACCCTGAGGTTTCCCACTCTACTACACCTACAGTATACTGGTGTTTCCTTTGGTATGATTTTGAACCGCTAGTTTAGTTTAAAGTTAGGCTTTTTTTTTTTTGTAGCATCGAGTTTTGAGATGTGATTGACCCAAACAGCACTAATGGTCCATATTGCACATTCTGTACCTTTGCTTGATATAGACTAGACATGACCGTTCACGTGGTGCCAAACCGAGAGCCACTTAAGGAGCCCTCCACTTATACAGGAGATTTTTTTTTGTTGTTTTTTTTTCTACTCCCTGTGCTGCGCTTGCATTAAGAGGCTCTCGAGCATGCTACTCATAGAGCCATTACGTCCTCGTTTAAAGAGTCACCCAATAACAGGACACAGGAGAGGCCGTCTGCTGTCAGCCTCCTGCACACTCCACAGCCTGTAAGTACGGTCTCATCGGGCACCGAGTGCTGCTCTAATAGCTGTGACAATTTACGGCTAGCACGTGTCACCGAATGAGAATCAGGAGCAGGAGGACAGAGAAGAAGACTTCTTCCTTTGTAAAGCATTAGAGTAGGAATGCAGCACAATGGCACTGTGGTGTACATGTAATTGTTTTTGAAACTCAAGGTGGACATGACCTAAGGTTAAACCCCGAATCCAGAGCATAAAGTTTAGACTTTGGAGCAATGAAAAATCATCATGAGTCCAGATTTGTAGCTATTCCAGAGCGATGGACGTGTCAGGGTAAGACTCTGGAGACAGTGTTATGATCTGGGGTTGCTTCAGTTGCTCAGGTCTAGACTCAGCAATGTTATTTGGCAATAAAATGAAGTCAGCTGACGACTTGAATGTACTGAATTACCAGGTTTTTCCATCTGTGAGGTTTTTCTTCCCTGATGGAACAGACGACCATATTTCAGTATAATTGATACGTATTTTGACACTTGAATTGGCCATCACGTAGCATATACAGATTATTAAAGTGTGTGACTTTTATGCGTATTTCCATTAACAACATATTAACTGTTCAATCGTTTCAGTAATATTTTCATATTTGGTTGCATATCTTTTAAAAACGCTACAGAAATAAGTTAGTTCTTCCAAGTGCTGCCTTATTTCAATCCCTTCTATGACATGTGATGTGGCTTCGCGCACTCTGTCATCTGCACCCAGCTCTGTTTGCTTCTGCTTTTCGCTCTGCTTTGCTCTGTTCACGCTTTGTTGGCTCTGGCTCTCATGTCCGCTGTGCTGGTGGAGGGTCAGCGAGGTGAAAATCTCCACAACATGATTTGACAGGAGGTGCTCTCGGTCTCTCCGCAGGGGTCCCTCACACACAGCCCCGCTACTGAACTATATGTCTGAATCAGTCCATTTGCTGAACTCGGGCTAGCACTCGGGCAGATGGAGACTCGGAGGAGTTGCTGTTGGAAAGTGAGCAGAATGACAAAAACAACACACGGTGCTTTTTGATCTAACGGATCAGGACACCGCGTTGTCTTGTCACTCTTATCATCTTTTCCGGATGATATAGAAAACAGAAAACTTTTTACTCTTATAGGTTTTTATTCTTAAAGTCAACAGGAATATGTTTTCTTGTTTCCGTACAATATGTCGCGGGCGGGGGGTTGCAGGAAATCAAGTTGCTCTTTGGCAGTGTGGTTTAGAGGTTAGCACTGTCACCTTACACTTCCAGGGTTAGGGGTTTAAATCTCACCTCTGCTCTGTGTGTGTGTGTGTGTGTGTGGGTGTGGAGTTCCGCCTCATGCTTTGTGGCTTTCCTCTGCAAACTCTACAGATGAGTTCTTAGCAATAGGAAAATCTGTGAAGTGACGGGATGTAATTTGAAGTCGTAGATCATTTGAAGTCATCAATCATTCACTGATAACGACTTGAATAAATAAATGAAAAAATGCTTTAGAACAATTATTAATGTGTGATGTGATGAGTTACTGATACAGAACTGATTGTTTTTCAGCAACACCACACCCCAGGTGTTTTATTTCATTAAGACCATCAAAATTGGTGACACTTTTTAAATCAGATGACAAATGACACTTTTTATCAAATGACAAGTGATATGTTCATTTGTTTGTTTGTTTTATAGTTATATTTAATGTAGTTAAACAACTGGGGAGCAAGTTATGAACAGTTGTTTCCTCACCAGCATCTTTTTATTCTAAGTTCATAAGGAGAAAAAAAAAAACTGACACTGGAGACTCCTTCCATAAACAGTATCTAATCTCCTTACAGAAAGGTTCACTATATGAACAATTACAGTCAGGCCCATACATTTTAAGATATTTTTTTGGCATTTGGCCTCTGTACACCACCACATTGAATTTGAAATGAAACACTAAATATGAGCCAAGTCAAGACTTTCATCTTAAATTCAAAGGGTTTGACTAAAGTGTGGCATTAACCATTCAGGAACTACAGGTATTTTCAAACACACACACACAATTTTGGGGGCTCATAAATATTTGAACAAAGGGTTGACAAGCAGTTGCATGGCCAGGTGTGGCCTGTTCCCTCGTTGCTCCATGACTAGTGAAGCAGATAGAAGGCGCGCTGAAGGTGGTTGTGAGTGTTACATCTTCATTTTTACCCCTTTATGTTGCAGATTGATAATGACCCAAAACATACAGCGAAAGCTACCCAAGAGTTCCTCAAGGCAAAGAAATTTAATATTCTTCACTGACCAAGTCAGGTTCCTGCTCTCAACTCAACAGAACATGCTTTCCACTTACTGAAGACAAGTTTGGAGGCAGAAAGACCCACTGGTAAAGGACTGGCAACGCATCTCGAGGGAGAAAACTCAGCATTAGTTCATGTCCATGGGTTCAAGGCTTCAGGAAGTCTTTGACTGAAAAGAATTTTCACTGAAGAATTAAAGACCATTATTATGCTTGTAATTAGGTTATTAAACAGATTTTTCGTTCCATTATTTATGAGCCTCCCCAAATGATGGGCGTGTATGAAAATGGCTGTAATTCCTGAATGGTTAATATCAGATTTTTGCCAAACCCTTTAAATTAAAGCTGATTGCGGTCATATCTTTGCGAGTGTTTTATTTCAGATGTGTGTGGTGTACAGAGGTCGAATGCCAAAAACTCATCTTTGTCCCAAAATTTTGGGCCCTGTCTGTACATTTTTATTAGTCGCATGTACACCACAGATGTTTCTTCTGACCGGTCAGATTTGAGAATTCAACCATGTCACATCAATAATAATATCAATAATAACAACATAAAGAAATTATGGTATAGAAATATTCTGAAGGCACATGTTCAAGGGTAACCCTAACCCTAACCCTAACCCTAACCCCAACCCTAACCCTAACCAACACCTACGTAACACTGCTTATGATAAATTTCTCCTCAATTTATCATCAAATTGTCATTATGTAATTACACATCCAACAGGCATGTTTCAACATGCACTTTTTTAAGGATATGACATTTAATCAGAAACAGAAATCAATAAAAATACATTTGTGGCTTTAATCATCTACATTTAATAACTGGGTTAAAGTTAAAATGTAGCCCTGGTGTCACTATGCTGTGCTGTGGAATTTGTCAGCATGCAGATTTTGCCCTTCAGTTGTTCTTCATGTGCTTGCGCAAACATTTCCCGCTGAGAAGAGCAGAGCAGAGCTTAAAGTGAAATCCAGGCTGCTTGCTAAACAGAGATTTGCCGCTCGTGCTGGGGGCTCCGTGTCGTCAGCCGGAATCAGCGTCTAATGTCGAGCAGGCTGACGTTTTCTGATGAAGAGCTGATTACGGCTCATCATTCCGCTCGCGTGATCCTGAACGCTGACGCTGTGGCACTTCACGTGTGTGTGTGTGTGTGTGTGTGTGTGTATCTGGCACTCTGTTTGTCCTCCCACTGAGAGAGTCATAAAACAGCTCTTGCCTGAACTCTCCACCTAGGTTCAACCTCAATACTCTGACTTTAGACACACAGATCTGTGCGCAGAGTGACATATTCGACTATTTTCCTAATCTCTCAACACCCCCTCACACACACACATGTGAAATGAGTGTTTGACCATGCATGCTTGGTTGCGCTGTCGAAGGCTGACAGGCTATTTGGGATTTTGCTCACCAGCACTACTATGTGTGTGGTGTGTGGTGTGTGTGTGTGTGTGTGTGTGTGTGTGTGTGTGCTGGTCTCGTCGCTGCTGCCTGCCATCACCCATCCTAATCCTGCACTCCAGAAAGCTGTAACTGAGCTGAAGATTCATGAAGGGATTATTGTCGTGGCTGAGGAGGTGGTTTGGAAATGTTCGAGAGAGGATAGATGAACATGTGGGATGGTGACGGAAGGATAGCTGGATTCAGACAGAGAATGACGACACCTCCCGACCACCGTTAGCGTCCTTCATCGGTTTCCCAAAAATTGATGCAATGCTGAAAAACATCCTGTTTTGCCATGTGGCACAGTCTGTTTTGACACAACATTTTATAATACAACTTAAGGAAAACTGATGATAACCCTGGAGGGGGTTTGATGCCAGTGAGCATCAGATGTCTGAATTTATCGTTACAAGCTTAAAGAATTTTTGATTGATTAAAACCATCTGGTACATCTGTGAATCTTGAATAGAGATGGTGTTGCTACCTGCTCTTATATAACCCGGCAGATTCAAGTCTTTGTTGCACAGCAAGTGAAAACAAAACTCCACCAAGGACGAAAGTACTGAGCTTGTTTGCTGTGTTTCGTATTGAGTAATTTTTCATGGATGAACGAAAAAATGCTTTGGAAAAATTATTAACGTGTGACATGATGAGGTACTGGTACAAAATTGATTGTTTTTCAGCAAATTCTAATTCATTCCGTACTATCCAACATTTTTTTTCTTTCCTTTCTGCCGTTCGAAGAGCTCACACAGTGACCTTAGAGGATAGGGACAAATTAATATGTGTCTTCAATTTAAACTTGTACTGCTTCAAGCCAGACAAAGAGAGAGACTCTTGAATTGGCTCAGAATTTACATTTGGTCGTTTTGGATTGACTCTGCAGTTAGTTGTGACCTTTGGAATTGCACTTTACACTACAGTACTACTGACTCAGATCCTATGGCTAGACTAAATGTACTTGACGTAAACCTTGAAGATTGGGAGACACTGGTTTTAAATCAGACCCAATTTTCAGAGACTCAGGATTTGTTTTACCCTCTAAAGATTGAAACTCTACCATACGACTCGACTAACAACTTGGTTACACTTTAAACTCTACTCGACTCCACTGCCACTTTTTCCGCCTTTGAGCTCTACTCAGCTTTTTCTTTTGGAGACTCTCCAGTTTGCACTGTAATGTAAACATGTTTTAGACATGGTGTACCTACTGTATAGTACATTCTTGACTCATGCTCTGTTGCTTGAGATGGTGAAATCTGATTAGACATTTCTCTTTGAGATTTGGGACTTCGGATAATAACTGTACTTTAGGACTCTTGACTCACCCTGGACTCAACTATGACCTCTTGGTACTCAGAATCCATAGCCTGGTGCTCTCTACTCTACCCTGTTTCTATTTTTGGGAAGTCTGAATCATCTAAAAAACATCTAAATCTAAAATTTATTTTAAACTATAAACCTTGGGACTATACACCTAGCTACACCTATAAGCCAGAGACTCTGAACTTGACTTGGACTCCGGAGTCTGTTGAGACATTACTGGACTTGTTTTAGTCTTTAAAGCTTTATTTGGTTCTTGACCCTTAATAGACTAAAACATTAGCAATTCAGAACTTGACTATGGACTCTAGATACTTTTGAATATGCTTAAACTAATGTTAAGGGCACCAAGGGACTTTCCTGTAAGGTACAGTCTAGGGATTCTGAAATAACTCATTTAGCAAGACACTATCTCTATGGTTAGGGGCTTTATTGTACTGTAAAGAATTCTAGACTGGTCTCAGCCTCTGTGGCCTGTGACTTGGACTGTGAGACTCAGACTCTCTACATGTAGATAGGGTGGTAGTTTAACTAATCAGGTAATGAACAGAATTCTCTGAAGATAAGTGAGTATGGGAGAGCAGGGAAAACACAGGACCAAGGTTGGGAATCACTGAGCAAGGGACTCTGTGATTCTGACAAATAGAACTGGAAAAGTCTGGAGCTTGGGCGTCTGGAGTCAACTCACACTGCACTGATAACGACTCTGCAATCATTTTAAACTCTACGTAGACTTTTTTCCATGGTTAGAGGCTATGACCTCTAGAGCATGGGAATCTTCACTGTAACATTTCTTGGTGAAATCAGTGAAATATTGATAATGCAGTATTACCTGTTCAGGACACCACATAAATTCCAAACTATCGACTGATTAACCTAACATTTAACAAAGCAGTTAATACAGGGAAGCAAATTAGAAGGAGTAACGTTGGTAATATGATGCTAGCTAACGTGTTAACCCATTTGATATTCATCAAGTCTAAAGCGAACTAATACCTTGTGCTATCTTTTTAACTATAGAACTAGATTTCCACATCCGTATCATTGTGTTTCTGTCGGGTTTTGAGAGAATGCCAGCTAAGAGAATGAACCCTAATAAATTAGATTACACAGCATATGCACATGTCATGTTTGATGTTTCAAATATAAATAAATGTCATTTTGTGTATTAGCTTCAGACAGGCCTGTTCACATGCTCTCCCATCCCAAACCTCCCACAAAGGTTTCTAATAAAAATCTATAAAAATCTAAAAAAAAAAACAAATTATTTAGTACCACTGGGGGTGAAATATAAAGCAATACAGCAAAGATGTCTCTATATATTCTCTATAATTCTCTATAGTTTGTCCCTACATCCAATTTTGTTCATAAAGATGGAAAAACAAAGATGTCAAGCTTTAAATTACAGAATGTCTCAGATCATCTTGAGCATTTTGAACTGAAATCGCAGGGCTCAGAAGTTGCACCACCGTGCCATGGGTTGTACATCAAACTCATTTTAAAGTGCAGAGCTGGAGAAGTTTATTTCTTCCTTGCTTACTTTCTAAGCTGCTTACAGCCTTAAAGGGCTTAGCATTGCCTGCCATATTAACATCGGCCTGAGAGACAGGCCTGACGAACTGCCACCCGAAATCCCATAACCATGTGTATAAAATATGTGTGGTGCTATTAGCTATTATACAGTGTGTTAGCACTGTGCATTTATTAAAAGCATGACTTTAACTTGCAGTGCTGTTTAAGATTTAAAGCAGCATAACTCATCCAGCCACCCAGCACAATATTCAACAACAAAATGATAAAAACATATCAAATAAAATCTTATAATAATGAAATTATATCACAGAATTATGGTTCAATACTTCAAAATAAAAATGAAGTCCATTTCTTCTTGATATTTTGACAAATAAATTACTACGTTCCACTTCTGATTTTAGGAAATACTTTAGAATAATTGTCTTGATTGGCCCTGCCGGACTTATAGCCCCGAATACAATCCGATAGAATTGTTCATATTCATTTACAGTTCTTTACCATCAATTATATGTATGATCCTTGTAATATAATTTAGCAATAAATAAATTAAACGTCAAAATGAAAACAGGTTTTAGGGTCAACATTTATTACTATTATTATTATTATTATTATTATTATTATTATTATCATCAAATAAATGGAGTGAAAGGCTTTCCCATGCTGAAATATGTTTACTGGAACATAACCATAAAGTTTAATAGAAACTTTCTATGTCTTTGTAGTTTAAAATAAAATGAGAATATTCATTAATTTTCCATAAATTGTAAGATATAAAACATTAAATAAAAAAAAAATCAGACTACTTTAAAAAATAATTCATTTTCGTGAAGTATTTTTTTCTTGCCAGGACTCATAAACTGCTTTATTGTAATGCTGCTTTCTTTTATATCTTGTAGCATTAACTGTTTAAATTATATTGTCACAAAATAGACATATAACAGCTTCGGGACAGAGTTTACTAGATAAAAACACCGGGAAAACTCCATCAGGCACTTGTCTTTTTTTATTATTATTACAGTACTTGTCTTCTCCCCTCTCTGACTCTCCAAACAATAACTGAATGTCGCATCCCTTTTTTCTTCCCATCACCGATGTGCACCTGTTCCACAGTTCCTTATCTGTACACATAAACTAAAAATACTTGAGACTAAAAAAGATATTCAAGCACTTCACTCTCACTCACTCATCATCTATACCGCTTTATCCTGTGTACAGGGTCCTGGAGCCTACCCCAGGAAACTTAGGGCACGAGGTGGGGTACACCCTGGACAAGGTGTTACTCCATCGCAGGCGCACATTATGTTGTATTCAGGTGTATTAATTTACAAAAACAATTTTTATTCTTATACTTGCAGTGAAAATGAAGAAAAAGGAGGTTATTCATACTTTTAAGTCGAAAAACAACAGAACTCCTTGTTCAATAAAAGACAATCCTGCAAAATGCATATTTATAGCAAGCAAAGCTTCATAGATGCTGTTAGTAAATCTTCTATGACTTCTTCTTACTTTATATATTAGGCTTGGATGTAATTTTGATTTTGGAGGTAGATCAGGTTGGACTGGAGTGGCGCATAAAAATTTAACCTAGTAGCCTTCAGATCCACATTTGCACCCCCACTTTATAATTCCCAACTCCTTACACAGCATGAACCAGTTCAGCTCTGACCTCAAAACTAATCAGATCTCTAATAATGTGGTTTCTCTTTATAAGATTTAGGTTTAAACTCCATCATTGCGTTCTGTTTTGAACCAGCTCTAGGACCAATCTGACCTTTCTGCAGCCTTGATTTCATTTTGTAAAATGTATGGTACGTCCAATATTTCTACATTTTCCTATTGAAAGGAGGTAGAGGAAAAACGTGAAAAACAAATTGCCTGCTTCTCGATGTGTTGTTTTCATCTCTTAAGTAATGGAACGTGGCTCGAGATTCTATTTGTCACCTCTCGTTTACTTCAACAGCGCCCTCAAATATTTTCACAGACGCTAAATCGAATTTTCTTTATGGAGTCTCATATGTCTTTCACTTTCCAGCGTTTATTAGCCGGGCAGCTGCTCAGCTCAGGGACATGCAAACACGATTGATTCTCCCATGACATGCAGACTCTTTACCAAGTTGGTGAATTTTCAGTCTCGTCCAAGAGCAGGTGAAAGAGTACGGTAAAAGAACGGCTGATAAATGATTTGAGGCTATAATGAGAAAGAACACGGTCTCTGAGCAGGTCTCCACCTCCTGCATGTTTTTGATTGATTAGCAAGAGCTAAAAGAGATCCACCTTCTTCACGGATTCGTCTTAATGCCTAGACTCATGGAATGGTATATTAGCTGTTGTGAAATATTCGCTTCAGCTCGTTCGATAAATCTTACAATACGAGCGAGACGTCGGAGATAAGCCGTTTGACAAGGATGGAAGATGGAGATACACCACAGTGTGCGGCTGTGGAACTTTTCAGGACATTGTCTCTATTCTTGTTCTTTTATAATACCTAAAAAAAGAAGCAGCAGGGTTTGACACAGCAGTGTTGGATTCATCAACCCGCTATCTACTTCCATCCACTCCAACAGCACAAATGGTTCTTGGGATATTACGACAAATTTGCTTCCCTTCGCCTCCCAGCCATAATATTACAGAGACAGACTAAGAGAGAGATATGTACCGTTAGGAAACATACCGATTACGTTAGCACCGGTGGGCCGGGAACGTTCCCCGCTGTGTGGGAGCTTTATTGTACCCTCGGGCTGGGGCTGTGTTGAGTAATTGGGACGCTAATGTAAATAACGAGCGCACAAAGCCGATCAGTCATCGGCCAATAGCAGGTGCTTTAATATCCAGCAGGAGTTTAGAGATAGATATAAGCCTGCATAAAATAAACAGGAGACTGATATTAGCGCCGGTGTTATTGGAGATTGGAGCTGGAAATGTGATTTGGAAGAAAGTAACACAGACAATCATGGGTAGACAACTTTATTGTTGGGTGCAAAAGTCTTGGCACCCCCACCCCCCCAACCCCCCCAACAATGGGCATGCTGCATTTAGCATGTTAGGTTTAAAATCTGTTGCTATCGAAATATAGCAAAATAATCACTTTCAGGGTGACGATAAAGTGTGGTTACTGTTACTGTCCTGAAATGTATTATTTTCCAATAACAAAACACACCGAAGTAGGTTTCATTGGCCTCTAATATTGTGTGCATTTATAATTGCTTTTAATGTCATGGAATGTCTGTATAAGCAGATGGTTCCTGTTCTTTTAATTTTAATTTATTCTCTCACCAGCCTCTCTTGCTTTTTTTTTATTAATAAAAGAAAAAAAAAAGGTGTTAAGCTAGAAAACTTAGTGTGTAGACATTTATCCTTGATACATAAAAATGAACAAAATTTTTGACATATCTTATTAACAGACCTGTTTTATATAAAGTGTTACTATATACAGTATAGTCCTTTTAAGTGAGGGGGTGATGGCAGAGTCACACTTGGGCATTTATGAACTCGCGTACTGTAACTGGAAGGCGTGGATAGTATTTTCCTCCGAATGTGTCACGCAGTCCCTAATGTTGCATGAGCAGCAGTTTGAAAAATTGCAGTCAACTGGCATCATGTGTCTCGCAGGAAGCACAAGATAGTCTTTTCCAATTTTGGTTCTTAGTGTAACTTTAAACCCAACAGATAGATAGGTGGGTCAGAATTTGATACAACTAAACTAGCTAGAGAATCAGGGAAAAATCCACCCTAAAAAAAAAACGAATTTTTAGTGATAACCAACACCTCCTGATCGATCAGGTCCGTATCATCAGCAATACCTTCACCAGTAGGAAGCAAGGCATGATGTAATATATCATAATATTGATATTATATTGTCATATTGCTCATCCCTGGGCGAGGTCTGTTCTCTCCCGGAGCTCAGCGCATGCAACCGGCTCCATCGTTCACCCGAGATGTCACGCTAACACTATTTAGATTTGAGTAACAGCAAGAAATGCCTTGCACATTATAAAATAATGGCCTCTACCCTGAGATCTATCTGCTGTAAGTGCAAATGCAGGCAATTATAAATAATACCGCTGAAGTAGAGAGCAAAATAAACCACAGTGAAATAGACAATCGCAATGCAGCAGCTTGTAGACAAAGAGAGCGGTCTGCACCTCAGGGGTCACATGTATCAGAGCTGGGCCGGAGAAAAAGCAACATCAATTAACCCAGTTTCATTGTTCTAGGAGACGACCATCTAATCTTCAGCCTACGCTGGCATTTCAATACCCTTTTTCTAAAGACCTTTTTTCATTTCTACTGAAACATGAAACGCTTGTTCGTCAACTAAAATTAAGACTTTTTATGCAAATATGTCTTAATGCATGAGAGTTTGAGACACGTGCGTTGAAAACTCTACGAAATATAGCAGCAGCAGCGGCGGCGGTGGCAGCAGTACTGTCTCGATATGATAAGCATGTTCATCATCTCTCATTTGCATGTATATTATGGGAAAATATCTTTACCGTTTAAGCCTGATTATCCTAATTGCAACATCTAGCAGTCGTGTAATGACAAGTAGATGAGAAGTTAATTAAACAAACCCCTCAGTTCTGGCTCTTAATCCATCTTTAGTAGAATGCCAGAGACTTTCTGGAGAGCTGGATGGGCTCTGAGAGTCTAGTTTATAAGGAATGAGCATAATTCTGTCATCAATATATGAGGAATGTTCAAGTCAAACCAGGACTTTTTTTGGTGGATGAAACGAAACGATTGACATTTACAGAAGACTTCAAGCACAGTACGGTTATCTTTAAATGTAAGTTTTTTTTCACTTTTCTTCCTATTCTATCATTTCTTTTTTTTAACCCACCACAAACAGTCGTATAAACATTTTACTGCCGGTCATGTATATGTATGATTTGTAGAATTTTAATTAGATTTTGTGATGAGATTATTAGCTGCATTAAAACATTTAAATGGTGCAAATGTCATATGTCCATGAACGACAATGCCACTGCAGTCGTTCCCTTGAACATTCGGTTCAGTTTTCTTTGAAAATTGACGGGTAACTTGTCACCTACTTGCAAAAGTTTGCCTGAAGAATTTGTCTGTGGGAACTGTACACACAATCATTCACCAACACCACTCGCACGTTACAGGAACTTACCTGGAACATCCTCGATACAGTCCTGACCTCGGTCCAAGCCATTTCCACATGTTTGGGCCAGTAAGGAGTTCCTGGGAGGCCAGCGTTTCAGACATGCAGCAGGCAGACCGATCATGGTTCCAGCAGACTGAGAAAACTTTCTTCCTTGATGGTGTCCAAGCACTAGTGAAACACTGGGATAAGTGCATTAGTGTAGCAGGAGATTATATAAAGAAATAAAGGAATTTTTAACTCTCAGAACTATCTTCTGTTATTTTGTACAATCAAAAGTCCCAGTCTGACTTAAACACCCCTCATACATTAGCATGGATTCGTTTGTAAATTCAAGTCTAATAACAACAGCTAAATAACTGATGAATGACACAAACCGTGACTCCATCCAAGGCAAGGTAAGGTTTGTGCCCTGGAATGCTAAATGCAGTTAGACAGAATATATTTCAGTGGTGCTTATTTTGACTTTATGATGATCAACATTTTGTTTTGAAGAGTTGATGTATGGTTGAGTTTCTTACCACTCAGCCCTCTGTGTGCACCAGTTCATGTACAGTTATCACAACCAGTGACTGGTGACTAAAAGAACAACATTCGTAAAAAAGCCCATGTGATGGGAGTGAGTTTCCTTCATAAAGTTTAAATTGAACTTTTCAACACTTTATGATAGTGTAAGGAGCTTGAACCTAGGATTAGAGTCAACCCCTGCTACACCTGCATCAGTCACGTCCCGCTATTCTGACCCAAGACATCCTTTTTGAAGATTCCATTCCTAAGCCATGGGCAGAAATATGGATTTGGTCCCCGCTAGAATAACTTCCACTTTTCTGGATCACGGATGTGGGGATTTACTGGTTCATTCATCCGCATGAGCATTAGTGAGGCTACTGTAGGCACTGATATTAAGGATGAAGGACTGGCTTGCAGTTGATGTCCCAGTTTATCCTAAAAGCTATCCAAAGGGGGTTGAGGTCAGAGTTCTCTGCAGGTCACTGTTCTTGCGTGTTGTCACCTGTTGGCCCAGCTTAGGAAGCCTGGCTGTTGCTGATCTACTGTTGAGGTAGACCGGTGGGCAGGATGTAATGAATCCTGGACAGGAATGTCAGCATGCTGTGAATGCCATAAAACTGAAAATTTACCATTAAAATTTTTCATTCCTGTTCTATATCGTTTTATCCCATATTAAGTATCACAGAAAGCCTGGAGTCTATGCCAGGGGTCTTATGGCACTGTACACATCTCCATGTCTTTTAACTGTAGGAGGAAACCGAAGTAACCCGAGGAACCTCCATGCACACAAACCCCGAAGCAGGAATCGAACTCTCAACCCTGGAGGTTCAGGGCGACAGTGCTAACCAGTATGCCACCATGTCCTATGAGTTCCCTTTTTTAAATCATGCAATCATTGTATCAGACAAACTGTATTTGTGGTTCCTTTCAAATTAAACTTACAGAGCTTTAAAAATACAGAAAGCTTCCTGAAACAAAGATCATTATAAAGTCCCAAGAAGAAAATACACTTTCTGATGGGTGTCAATTAAGTATGTTTTAGAGGCAGAACTCTTTTAATGAACCAAAGTGTTTTAATGGTGTTTTAGCAAGGTCGGTACAAGGCTTTTATTTTCTCTCTCTCTTTCTCTATCTCTTTTCTCTTTTTTCCCTCTCTCACTCATGGTAACAGGATTAAGAGGCCTCTTTTCTGCTTCTTCTTTCCTTGGCTTCTCCCTCAGGGCCATCTCTATGGAAATATTCTCTTAACACAAATGAGAGAAATCTATTATTTGCGTTTGAGTCATAAGAACATGGCCAATTCTGACTCGACTTCCTGCCTCTAGCAGAAGATTCCTATCATTAGTCTTTTTTCTTCTTTTTTTTTCTACAGATAAACAAATTGATGTCCAAACACTCGATGAAACAGACTCGAGGGTAGTGCAAAGCAATCTCCCGGTCCCTCTGTCAGCTCTAGTAAACAGTTTGTAGAATCACATTATCTACAAAAATGAGTTTATTCATAAACCTCTCCATTTGTTTTTCTCGTGTGCTTTAAAATTTACAGCATCATGACTGGAAGAACATGCAAACAGCGTATAGTTCTACGAGAGATGGGACATTGTGCTGAGTTGTAGCATAAACAAGTGTATTATGGGTATTTTGTGCCACTTATGTTGCATAATTTATACTCTTAATTTGAATGTGTGCATGTTCGTAGACTAAGATGAGTGAGGGGGCGTGTCTTTAAGACCATATATGGAAATGAGAGCAAGTTGAAGTGAATGTGACTTTAAGATACTTTTATATATGAAAATTATGTTTGTATCATTAAAATATGTGGAAATGTGGGTGTGTCTTTATATATAAATATACAGTATATATATATATATATATATATATATATATATTAACATATTGCATCTTGGTGTGGGTGTCATTGAGACCAAATATGGAAATGTAGGCGTGTCGTTAAGGTCATAGCAAGAAATAAAAACAGCTTAGAGTGGTGTCTTTTTGAGACCAAATGTGGAAATGTGAGTGTGTCATTAAATCCATATACTACTATAAGGACTCCTTGGTTTGGGTGTGTCTTTAAGGAGAAATACGTGTCCATATGTGTGGGATTAACTTAAACGAGAGCTGTTTGTATTACTGTAGGTGTGCTCCATCATATGGAAATGTGGGTTCGTCTTAAACTACATAAATACT
>JAOVVB010000050.1:23825222-23848383 GCA_028570985.1 Heterobranchus longifilis | reverse complement strand
TTTCCTATTATCGTTTTGTACAGAGCTAGCATGCTATGCTTGCGTAGGGGCTCGCAGATGCGCCATCTCTATTGTCAACATAAGTGTGTAAAAGTCACACCTCTAAAACCTCTGTGTGGCTTTGGATTAACCTGCTCTCTGGAAAAGCAGCAGTGTGAGAAGATGCACACTCTGTTTTTCTTTTAACAACCTTCCTAACGTTTTTAACTCACTAGCTGAGTGTACAGAGACTCCATTATATGCGCCACACCCAAACCTCTAACTCAACAGATTACAGATACTTTACGTCAGACCGACCCAAAATGAAAAAAATCCCACAACATTTTCCCGAAACTTTAATATTTTTTATACTCCAGGACTGTCTCAGGTCTGGAAAACGTGATTTCTACATGCCGTGTTTTTTCCAGGATTTTCATGCCCATGCGAACCCTGTCATAAACGTCCCACGTTGCACCAAAAATTCTTTGCATGACAGTAATTAAAGGGATACCATCATTATTTTTAAACACTCCCAAATACTGTATAACCATATTACTCTCCAAAACCCACTGTATAAACACATGGCGTATTTTATTCCTTTTATAACGCAGTACCGTACAGTTGTTGCATTGTCTTTCTATTTCTCACTTACAGTATATTGATTTTCTTCTGTGTGTTTGAGATATTGGCGGAGTCGTGTGTGTGTGTGTGTGTCGGTGTGTACTTTGATTTGTACTTTATAGCCCTTCTTTGTCCTCATAGCTCCTGTGAGCGAGACTCTATTGTTGGCTGTATAATGATACCATTCGGGTGCTTTATGAAATCCATTCCCCTCCGGATCAATCTAGCTTAACATCACGTGTCTCCCTCATGTCTTTTCCCAGCGCTGGACTTTATTAATAACGGCATCGACGGCATTGATCTCTATCGACACTTGAGCGCTGGGGAACAGCTTTTGGCACGCCACTGTTGCTATCAACTCTCCAGCCTGTAAATCAAGTAGCATCTCATTAGAGCAGTCAGGCTCTCTCCATCAGAAGACTGGATGCCATAAAAAAGGGAGATGTGATCAGCTGTAAATGTGAAAGGTGGACAGTTTTGTCATCGATTGTGAATGCATTTCTCTCTCTCTCTCTCTCTCTCTCTCTCCTACAGTATGCTACTACTCATTTATTTTCACTTTTTGTTTTGGAATTTTGGACAGGAAAAAGTTTGATGCATGCAATGTTTTTTTAATTCGCAATTGGTTCTGATGTGGTGAAGAAAAATCAATAGGTTGTCCTCTGGTTGTGGTTATGAGTTCAAACCTGACAGGATGACATTTATGAATACGTTTAACCAATCAGGATCATGAGGGCAGTGGGGGCTCGGGCAGTTGAGGCTCTGGGTTGCTAATCTGAGGGTCGGGGGTTTGAGCCTCATCACCACCGGGATGCCACTGTTGGGTGAGGGCTTTGAACCTACGGCCATACATGCTTGATGTGTTCAACAGTATGGAAGTGAAAAGTTAAATAATCAGGATTAAGGATTTGCAGAAAATGCTAAGAGAGACCATAGACAAATTTGCAACATAAATTAACAAAAAACAGTTAGTTAGTTAGTTAGTTAGTTAGTTAGCTAGTTAGTTTTTTGTTATTCATGTTGTAAATTTATGTTGTACTGTATGTACTGTAGCACCTTGGTCCTGGAGGAACGTTGTTTTGATTCATTTTGTACTGAACTGTATACAGTATAGTTGAAAAGCCTACTTGACTTGACTTGACTTGACTTGAGAGTATACGTGTAACTATGAATAATATTGTGTGACATTCTGTATTTAAAGGCAGGTATGGCAACGTTAGCATAAGTCATTTATGATGACTGACATAACCCTGTATTATAGAAAAAATATACAGTATGTTAAAATTCTGTCAAAATCACATGGTGTACAGTAAGCTCCCCCTCATTTCCTTTAGATTCTGCTTCTAAAGAGCAGGACTTTCTTGTATTGTTAATTTAGCCTTGAGTAATAGCTGTAATGACACTTGTCTTGTACTTCGTTATAACTAAAGTTATGAAGCGGCCCTTCAGTGCCCTGTAATGACGAAACTGCATTTTTGCTTTCTTTTTGAAGATTTGTTTTGTAGCATCTTTATGCAATTTCATGACACAGAAATAACAAAGCTACTGTA
This sequence comes from Heterobranchus longifilis, assembly GCA_028570985.1. Classification (NCBI taxonomy): domain Eukaryota; kingdom Metazoa; phylum Chordata; class Actinopteri; order Siluriformes; family Clariidae; genus Heterobranchus; species Heterobranchus longifilis. The sequence continues at coordinate 23,846,233 of JAOVVB010000050.1, read as the reverse complement.
CGAGATATTTTTTTCGGACTATAGATTATTTGCATTTGTTATTAAGCTATTTTAACGTTCCAGAGCAGTTGCTGTTCGGTCAGTTGGTAAGACTTTCTCAGGCAAGGAAGTCTTACAACAACCTTATGTCAAAAGAGGAAATGTGTTTGTTATGTTAAATAAACAAGTGTTAGGATAGCCATTATGAAGCATTATAACCAGCACATTGGAAGTGTGTTATGCAAGGTTTTTTATTCATTTATTGTGTTGGGGTTGGGGGGGATCAAATCTATTGTATTATAATGTAATTATAATAAGTAAAGTACTGTATTATTTGTTCAGAATGACTTTCATTATAAATCCAGATTTATTTCATGGTCTGCTTGTGTTCTAGTGATTTCACCAGTATCTCTGTCTGTATGTACTGTATGTCTGTCCAGCCAAACTATGTCACAGCATCAGGCAAAACTGGCTGGACCAAATTTAATAAAACCTTGCAAGTTTCACTGTAAGTCAAATCAAAATGTTGAGTAAAAGCAATGTCATGATCAGTATATTATAACCTTTCGTACAGCATACATTCATCCTCTATGTCATGAGCAACTGCAGCCTATCTAATCTTCTCTTCCCTTCTCTTTTTCTTTCTTCCTCTCTTCCCACATGGCACTGTTTTGGGACATTAAGGTAAGTCATTATATTTCATTTTAAATATGTGTTTTGTGATTGGAGCTGAATTCATATTACACGATTAGCACAAACACGTCCTGGTGTAAATCCCAGCTCTGCTCTTTTAGCGGTTGGCTTGATTTACCCTGTACTGATTCCCCGTGCTGGCCAATACTAACGGTCACTCTAGCTCGTCTGCATGTCCGCGGTAGAGGAGCTGGAAGATCAGGGATGGACGTTGGCTGGATTGGTCGAGTTAAATGAGCAATTTGAGATGCAGGCCAGAACCTGGACACGTAATGAGAGCGTAATGACATTTGGGGCTGGCTGTGTTCGGGGTAATGTGGCTAAGCGATGCACAGAGAGGGACTTTGATGACCTGATAGATGTGGATTACTGATTAAATCCCCAAAGGTTTTGTATTTGGATTTGTGCGTATGTGTGTGTTTGTGGTTCCTTCATGTGTATGAAGATGGTGGTGTTATTGCTCTGATATGGATATGTTTAAAGCTGACCTTATCAACAATGCAGATTTATTATGTATGCCAAGATCTTTTAATGAATGAAATTTTGTTGGTGATGAATAAATCATCGCAACATGCAGCAACAAGGGCACTTCAGCGGCATCTCTTTTGCTTTGTGTTATTTTTCTCAGTAAAAACCTTCAAACCGCTAGATTTCTTTTCTTTTATGGAGATAAATCGCTATTAAATTTGTAACGCATTACCGACCTTGTGTACCCATCCACTCCTCTCGTCCCTATTAGTATTCCCCTGGCTTGTAAATTCCTCTGTGACTCTTTTCGAATTGAAAGCATCAATTACAATGTCGTTCCTGGCATGCTAATAAATCGGACTCATGCGATGACATACGCGGTTGTTTGCGCTAGTTTAGCTGAATCTGCATTTGATGCGCTCAAGCGATATCAGCGGCGCGTTGACTGAGAAAACTTTACACTCCTCAGACACTCAGTATGCTAATGCTGACGTGAATGATGGCCCGTGTCCTGCAATTTTTCATTTCTCGTTGTTAAGCAAACACAAGCTTTTCATGCATGTCTACAGTGTAAATGAATGCAGGGATTTGGTGCAAGCTTTCATGCTGTGTTTTTGATAAATTATCTTACACGTGTGCATGAAAATATTGCGTGGCTTGGTGGCACCAATTTGGTGAATCCTGAATTAACCCCTTAAACTCGATAGCTCCAGACATTCATTCTTCTTCAGTCTTGTAAATAATGATTCATACCACAATAAAAACAACAATGTACAATAAATCCAGATGTGTTTTTTTATGAAGTTTAGTATGTTTCATAATATATTATACCACTGGGAATTTCTTTGAGGAGAAGTTTAACTTTTTTGGAAGGAGTCTCCAGTGTCAGAGCGTTGTAGCAGGCAACTTTCCTAAAATTGTTCCTAAGAAGCTTCCTTTTTTTGGGGGGGAACTACCATGGTACAGAGATGTTGCGCAACGTTAAATGTAACTATAAATGGATAAAAAATTGATAAAAACACACTTTGTGGTTAAAGGATGCTAGTAAACTTTACTGTTGTAAATTTAATTACTGATTAATTACCTGACTTGATCACATCAATATTAAATACATTTATTTTTAATGAAATAACATAAAAAAAACATAGGATATTCACAATGAAATGACAATAACGAAATAAAGTCTATTGGAGAATAACATTCACTGGACAGAGAGTTTTGTCCAAACTGCTAACACTATCCTAATTTCTGATTCCTGTTCTTCAATAATTTATCAGCTTCTATTCACACAAACTGGAAATGTCCCAGCAGTTGAACTTGGTCTCTTCTCTGTGCTTTATTAAGGCATTACGTTAAGAACTTTGTCCTGTATTCATGTCTAACATCTACCCAATTACTACTTAGCAAAAAAAAAAAAAGAAGTATTTTCTGAAAGTTCTACCTGCTCTTATGATTAAACCTTCCTAAATACAGTAAATATGTTGTACTGTAGTGTAAGACATATCCACCCCTAAAGCATGATGAATTGAAGCAGAAGGAGGTCAGCATTGTTTTAACTAGCACAAGGCCTTATAATGACCCGTACTGGGACCAGGAGGATGCTGCTGGATGGCATTAGTGGAGAGAGGACGAGAAAGTCTGTATATCATGCTCCATCAGCGCCTCTGGGGCTTTTCATCACTTCCAATTACTAACATTCAGGCTGCATTGGCCTTTCCGTTTCAGATATCGGGTCAGGACCCTGATCCGACGTCCAAGTACGCTGGGGAGTGAGGACTAAAGAACAGAATGTGTTTCTATAAGAGCTTTCAAACTTCTGGCTAGTGACAGTTCTAATGGTAGTATTATGGCTGCATCCCATAATAATAATAATAATAATAATAATAATAATAATATGCTAGCATATGCACATAACTATAAAAATGTTTTGAAATAAAAGTTTGTTTAAACCACTCAAAATTATTAAAGATCTAAATTAAGCAAACATGTTTTTTAATGTGCATTTAAGAACACCTACTATAGTGTGGAATATTTCAAAGTTATGGGTGAAGTGAGGGAAAACTTTATACCTAAACCCCTAAATCTTGTAGCAGTTGAGCTGAGAGTGCTGATGATCCTCAGGATTAACATTTGGCCTGCTCTAGATAAGTTAAGTGCTTGTGATGGGTTTTTCTGCCTCAGGAGGTCAGTGAAATACACCAGAGCTTGAAATATTCAAAATCAAGTGTCAGAATGAGAATTACGCTTTATTGAGCAAGTATACTGGTGAATACAAAGACTTTGTCCTGACTGTTGAGCTTTTGATTTGCTCATAAACACTATAACAATAACGTTACAAAGACAAGCACTCTGTTGCTAATTTAACACAGAACTCTTATGATTTAAATTACTGCACACAGTTGGTTCATCTTAAACACAAACACAGCACTGTCAGTAATACACTCATGATGTTTGTGTGAGTAATTATGTATTCATAATTCATGAGAAAAAAGATGCATACCCAGGGTCTGGTGGATTTGACTCAAATACAGTTGAAGCGTCTGCTGGAGAGAGAAAGAGGTCAAGTACGTAATGGCCCAGGGTTAGGTTTTGGTGATTATTTTTTCTACTTGCTTCCTAGCTCCCGTGAAGGACAGGTCCCCCCCCATCCCCCCCCAATACCCTGTCAACATTCTGATTCTACCACCTGAACATCACCCTATATAGTCCACCACTGAAATCCACCACATTTTTTCCACTGCCTGAACTCCGCCACCTGAACTCATCCCTTAAAGTTCACCCACATACAGTATGTCCACCTCTTGAAGTCCACCTCCTAATTCCACCACCTGAATCCCATTGCTATGATCCACCCCTAAAGTCCACCACCTGAAGTCTTTGACCTAAAGTCCACTGCCTGATGTGCATCTCCTGACATACACAGCCCCCCTGAGTCCACCCCTGATGTGCTCTCCCTAAATTACTCCTCCTGCAATCCACCCCAAAGTCCAGCCCATAAAGTCCACCACCTGAAAGCCCCATGCCTGAAGTCCACTCTCTAAAGCCCACTACCTGATGTGCATCTCATACGGGAGATACGGCATGAAGCCCATCCACCCACCACCTGCTGACCACCCCGAAAGTGACCACCTCCCTTAAAAAGTCCACCCCTGAAGTCTATCCTCCACTTGCTCATTACTCGTCCATCCTCAACAGCTATGGATTGTTCAGACCACACCAGAAGGGCAGCTGTTGAACTTTCTGTCTGTACCATCTGGAGGTTAGGACCATTAACCCCTTCAGCCTATGAAATGATAGCTTTGTGTCATTGCCTTTAAGTGGAACATTAATTGCAGCATAAAAGAACAGGTTTATTGTTAGAAATACTTCAACAGCTGCAAATGACCCCCAGGGGTGAGAAGTAACAAAACATGCACTCTCATTACAGTACTTGAGTATGCGTGTCAATGGTACACTTAATGGTACACTTTTTTTTTTTGTAAAATTAAATCATAGTCATTTTATTTTTATTTGAGAATTTTAAAAAAGGAATTTAGTCCCTGAAGACTTTACGCAGTTTTGAAATCAGTATGTAAAAATTATTTAAAAAATATTAAAAATAATAATAATTTCCCAATTACAGACATGATCAAAAGCAGTCTCCTTATGAAACTTTTTTTTGGTGTATTAATGTTTTGTAGTGATTATCCTACATCTAAGCCCAATTTGTGCTAGCTGACTGTGTAGCTAGTAAACCAGCTCAGCAAACTAATTTTAACATTCTTTAGCTATGGCTGTTAATTGAGGCGTAATTCAGGTCAGTTGGTTCTTTGGACATAGAACATTTTCGTTTTATAGACGTAAATTTTTTGGAACTGGAAATTGCCACCCAGAGGACCTATTAACTCTCACTCAAGTCATGATCTTGAGCCCTACTTTTTAACTTTAACTTGTCTCTGTGATCTGTACTGTTTCCACCACTAATGAGGCCATGTTCATGTGTATGCAGTGAGTCAAGTGAAGCTTAGCTAATCTCTTTACCTGCTTGAGTCACTCTTCGCTTACACACACACTTACTGTTGGTTCAACACTACACACCGTTCTGTCATCTCCACAGGCCACGGTGATGGTGCGCAGGGTAATTACTGTCACCCCGCATTAAGATTTCAGCTGATTTTAAGCTTCCAACTGCTTCGCTCTGCATTTTAACAGAACAGCAGCGATTTGTATTCCAGTGAGCGTTCTTAAAATCGTCTATAATGTCTATGACACGCTGAGGACAAGACAGGGCATTTGCTTGCTCTTAATTGCTAAACTAATATGCTTTAAAAGCAGGGCAAAGGTTTTGTTGAAGTGGTTGGACCTTAAGGACCGGACTGGAATGTGTTTTAGTGTGGAGGCTGCTTTGTGTTTTTCCCCTGTCTGTTCGGGGTTTGTCCGGATTTTCCCCGTATTTATCCCTGTTTTTGTCTTTTGTAGGACTTTAATGTTGATGTTTCACTCATTAACCCTGTTCATCATTAGCATTAGCATTTGCCAAAGTCTATTACCTAGCCATAGTCTTTATAGTGTTGATGTTTGGATTTCATGTCTGTTTTCTCTAATGTTTAAACTTCACTTTATTAAAGATCAGTCTGGATATATTCACATCCTGGTCACATGAATGGCATGGCATTGCTTGCTGTACGCAAAGCTAAATTTTTTGGGGAGCATCCCAATATCTGTATTTACACAGATACTGACAAAAACAATGGATCAGCTTTCAATTGAAAATCCTATCCAATCTTATACCTAATGGAGAAGATTGAAAGAAAAATTTGAAAGAAAGTTTTGTTTTTGTTTTTTGATTGTTTGTTTTGTTATGTTTATAAACACTTACCACATACATAAAAGTGTTTAGTAGAATACTTGAAAAATATATATTTGTTTTACTTTTTATTTAAAGTAAATAAATAACTAAATATTAGCTAAATTATACAGTATATAATTTACAGTACTGTCCAGAGATACTGATTTTTTTTTTTTTTAGTATCACTTTGAAAAGGTTTGTATTAGTTGTAATTTGTGGCTTAATTCACAACAGTGTAAAAAAGCATTTGTATCAAGGGCTCCGTGGAATTCTGGATTCTGATTGAACAAATGATGTTGATTCATTGTCTTTAGCAGCAACTCTATCAGTATGCAGCGTTATTATTTATATATGATCATTTATAGTAGCTGCTCATTCATGGCTACTTGTATCATGAACATGCCACACAATCTAAAAAGACTACAAAGCTTTTCTGACATGGGAATTGATTGGGGACTGGGGTCCTCAGTTTTGTAACAAGTTGTTTTTAATCTAAACAGAGAGCGAAAAAAAGGCTAGGGAGAAAATGGCAGTTTAGGGCTGCTACAACGTAAGTGAGAACATGGATATTTTTATTTCTTAGGCACTTATGGATTTTATCTGCCAACAAATAGAACTTTTAACATATATAACCCACACATGCAAACACACACATACTGTATGTATACAAAAATTCAATACTTTTTTCCAGAATGAGCTAAATAGGAGTGTGTGAATACCACATGTGAGAGAAAGATGAGATAGAGGAAGAAGTCTGTGGTCAGGATGGAGTGGAGTGGAGTAGAGTAAAGTAGAGCAGCTGGTTGCTCTAATGAAAGCTTGCCTTGATGTTGGCTTTGTGCTCCTCATAATGACGACCTTGGGTGCCATTATATTGGGAAAGAGGGAGGAGACCATCTGAGACTTGCAATTTAAACATAGACCCAAGGACTCTAATGAAAGGAGACCCTGGATATGAAGGGGGTTGTCCAGATCCTCAAGAAGAGCCGGAAACCCATGAGACATGTTGATTTTCATGAGTATGTGGTCAATATTTAGTCCTCTACTGAATGATAAAGTGACTGGAGCAGTAGACGCTTGTTAGAATTGTTCAAACTTACCTAAACTTAATGTTTTTTTAATTTATTTATGTTTTGTGCATACTGTATGTCATATATCATATACAGTATTTTAGACTCATTAATTGCAATGTGTTATATTACTTTTTTCCATTATGTTTTAATAATGATGATTATGGCTTGCAGATTATCATTGAAATTATAATCGAGAATCCAGGGTCTCAGAAAAAAAGTGAAAAATATGTTGTTTTTATGTACTTAATACTTGGGCTCCCACAAATTACTGCATCAATGCAGCATTGCATGGACGCAATCAGCCTGAGGCATTATTGAAGAACAGGTTGCTTTGATAGCAGCCTTCATCTCACCTGTATTGTTGGGTTGGGTGTTTCTCATCTTACTCTTGACAACAGCCCATAGATTCTTTAAAGGAGTCCAGATCAAACCAGTTGGCTGGCCAATCAAGTACAGTAGTATCATGGCCAGAAAACCAGTTAGTGGTAGTTTTACCACTATGTGCAGGGGCGAAGTCCTGCTGGAAAAGGAAATAATCATCTCCTTATAGCGTGTAAGCAGACTGAAGCATGAAGTGCTCTAAAATCCCCTGGTAGATGGCTGCATTGATACTGGACATGATAAAACACAGTGGACCAACACCAGCACCGCAAATCATCACCAACTGTCGAAACGTCACACTGGATTTCAAAGCCACTTGTATTCTGTGTCTTCCTCCAAACTCTGGGCCCTTGATTTCCAAATGAAATGCAACATTGATGTTCATCTGAAAAGAGGACTTTGGACCACTGAGGAACGGTTTTCTCCTTAGCCTAAGTAAGACACTTCTGATGTTGTCTCTGGTTTCGGTAGTGGCTTGATGCTCGGAATGCAACAGTTGTAGCTCATTTTCCGAAGACGTCTGTGCATGCAGTCCAGTCTCGGTCCACTCCCTGTGAAGCTCTCCCAAGGTCTTGAATCAGCTTTGCTTGACAATCATCCCTGGTACTTGTACACGTTTTTCTACCACACTTTTCTTTACTTTACTTTTCACTTTGCTTTAATACAGCAAATACTTAATACTTTTCTGAATTATCTTCCTTGTGGAGGGTGTTGAAGATTATCTACCGGACAAGTGTCAATTCAGCCATCTTCCAGGGTGTTTTTTATGTTCATTTTTTATTAAATGAACATAATTGTAAGTACTGCATTAATAAGTACTGCACCTGTGTTCATCTTTCACATGTATTGCATGTGTTTTTATTTTTCATGCATGTCTACATATGGTTTATGTGATCAAATATTCTTCACGGAATGTCATGGGTGTTTACAGTTTCAGGTTATCGCATGTTTTTCATATAATCACATTTTCCTCTGGTTATGAAATGATTTTTTTAGGATCTTTATCTTTCTCTCAGCTCTCTCCCTACATGTCAGGTATTTTTCCCTATCTCTTTCTTCACTCTGGGGCTAGGACGCTTGGCCGTAACTCAACACGACTGGCATTCTCATCAAAGGACAATCAGCAGTAGATTTTCTGAAAGTCTGTTCTCACGAACCTGCAGGCGATCGCGTTCATGGTGAATTGCGTTTTAGAGGGCATGATGATCATTCGTCATGGAGCTTACTTACAATACAATGTGCTCGCACTCCAGGCGGACTTTCGCTCTGAACAGAATGTCATTATCGGCTAATATATGGAAATGAGCCGAGAACAGATTCGGTGTCGGAGCGCTCTGTAAAGCGCAGACACGTCTTTGTTTGAATGCGGTGCACTGCATTTGTCTTGCGCTGAAGGTTAGACTGAAATGACTCGAGCTGTTACAGGGAGCAAAACTTTTTAATCTAAGTGCAAAGCTAGCTCCGGAGAGAATACATTTTTGATATATCGCCACTGAGTTGGTCACTAGAGCTAACGCTACAGTTTTTGCCATTTTAAGCAACAAATATTTGTCGCCTGTTGGGGGAAACAAATAAAGCGCGTTGGCGTTGGCCTGAAGGCCTCAGCTGGCGTACAGGGCCGTGTTTGGCACGAGCTCTGCGTTCACGACAGATGGAGAAGGGTCAGTTAAACACTTATATGGCTGCAGAGACAGGGGTGGTGTCGGCTGCCAAGGCAGCACTGGCAGCAGGTTGGCACAGAGGCTGAGTGATCACAGTTTCGGGCACTAGCATGGCTACTGAGTTAGCTTTCCTAGACTTAACTGTATATTATATTCTTATACTATATAATAACTGCTCAGATGGGATCCGTTTCCGTCATTCACTTAACTGAAGTACTGTATCTAAGGTTGAGGATTGTAAATAGAAATACAGGCATGGACATTTTGAGTTTTTTACAGATGTTGAACTGGTGTCTTGGGGGATTGAAGCAAACTATGCATCCAGAAAATATCTGTAATGTAGCATCTGTTTTGTAAGATGGCTGGGATATGGAGACTTCTTCTCAAAGCCGCACTGATGTTAGATTCTAGTGAGACTAGATTAAACTGTGACTCTCATTAGTCAAGCCAAGTGTAAGGAAATCAGCATTCCAGATGGTTCACGGACTTGTTTTTAACCCAGAAGTGATATTAAACACTGTTCTACAATGTTCTACTGTTCTGCGATCCACCAACCAAATAATTTCGCCTCTAAATGTAACATGATGATGCAAAGTTACAGCTACAAGCACAACTGCTGTTATAGAAAACCAATCGATATCTTCTGACCAATCAGGATGGAGAATTGGTAAAAAAACTGGCTGCAATTCATTTCGACCAGCTGACGTTATCATCGGGTACTGATGAGACTAAAACCGAGGTGAAGAAACTGAATGAGATCAAAATCATCCAAATGTTATCGATTTAAATATTTAAATACTTCAAAATCATCCATGTGGATGTTTACTGAAGATGTGTGGACACCAGAGCGCTGAGCTCTTCTGAGAAAACACATAAACGCATGATATTCAGCAGAACAAGAAGAACATGCGTAGAGAGAATGCGTCGACTCCACAGCCAGTCAAATCGAACACCTGTCCAACAGTTCAGCGCAGGATTATGCTTTCTCTCGCCGTCTCCAGAGCCTTCATTCCCTTTTTTTTTCCACTCTTATATGAAATTCCATCTCGGCTCACCGCGCCTGGGCGGTTGGAGAAGATAATAGAGTTTATTAAAAACCTGGCACGTTGGGTGTTTTTCGCGGGGAGAGAAGGCCAGGGTTATATAGGGATCATCTAAAATTCATCACAAGAATGTGCTCTTCTTAGCCGGATTAAAGTTTAATAACTCCTGACCCAGGCCTGAGTAAATACAATTTGTGGAGTGAGAGAGAGAGAGCGGGAGAGAGAGAGAGAGGGAGAAACTGACAGAGAGCAATGGTTAGATATTGTGGCTGGGGCTTTTTTTTTTTCTTTTTCTTAAACCGGGAGGTTGCAGTCAGGTGTGAGTCCCTGCTGAAGCTGAGAAGGAGTGAGCAAATGTGTTCCTTTCCAGATAAGACCTCTGTGTGTGTGTGTGTGTGTGTGTGTGGGTGGACCATATAGTCTGGATGAGCTGAAATGTAAATAGATGGACCAAAATGTTTTTTGTATAAATGGGTAGGGAAAGATTAAAATGTTTTCTGTAAGATTAACATTCTTGGAAGGAGTCTCCAGTGTCAGAATTTCTTTGGAAGTTTTTGCTCAATATAATTTAATTACATTTAATTTGCATAGCGCTTTTAACAATGGACTTAGTCACAAAGCAGCTTTACGTAAAAAAAAAAAAAAAAGTAATGATAAAATCTTTTACATTTTAAATCTATACGTGTCTGTACATTGAAGATATTTGCAACAAAAATCATTTGCGTGGACGTAAGATGAGTTTGGCCGAGCTTGAGGTACAGTAACATATAGATTTAGTTTCATCGCAATCGGCCCACAGGAAGAAAAGATATGCTTATTTGGAAAACACCCTTATATCATAAAAAAAAATGTATCTTGAAAAAATCATTAGTTCATCTCAGAATTCAACAGATGGCGCTGTACATTTTTTAATACGCACTTATGAGTGTGCAATTGAAGTCTACTTAATCACACCTTCATTCCGCGCACTTCACAATAACATGGAAGTTCCTTCCAAAATTCAACAGATGCTTATCGTGCTTATGAGTCACAGGCACATATTGAAGATTTATAAATTCATAACTTTAACACTTTATACTCACTGAGCAAGCCAGAGTTGGCAAGGAAAAACTTCATGAGAGAACAAGATAAAGAAAAGGGAAAAAGGGAACCCGTCCTCGCCCTCAGGGCTTTTGGTAACAAAGACAATCTTTTTTTTGGTTTTGTCTTCTTAACTTCAAGAATTAGAAAAGAAAAAGTGGCTGTTGATGAGAACATTAACTTTAGTTTCAATGATGTTCACCAGCATGAAGCACAACTATAAAACTATAAAGGCATATGTGATATTCTTTCCTTCATAACAAATGCTGTAATATGAGAGAAATAAAACACTTCAGGATGTTCACTTATACAGTAGGACATTTGCTCTCTTCAAGGCAGCCCACCACCCTACAGCATCATTGATTATTTTCCTCATACAAACCAAGCTGCTGGAAATCCCTCGGTTAGTCGAGGTGTACCGAGGGCTCCAGGGCCGAGACGTGGTGTGTGTGGTCACTACTTAGAGCCCAGTGCATTGTGGGATTATAGTCGTGGCTCAAAGCTCACACTCGGCTCTGTAATTATGAGATCTCTTATCCTCTGCACTCGCCCTGCCTGCACGAGCTCTGACGGCGCGTTCGCGACAAATCCTGTAATCTAGCCCAAAGTCTGGATTCGCTCGGCAGCAGGTCCGGGTCAGTTACAAAAGGGCGGCTGATGGAATGTGATACGGAAAAGCAGGGAACCCTGTAATCCTGCTTTAGGAGAACTCATACAGTGCTATCAGGTTTATTTTTCTGCTGACCACGATTGTCATGAGCAGCAGCATGGAGATACCTGCTAACAACAATGGCATCAGTTATAGCGTGTAGAATTCAGGGTCTTTTGAATATTGGTGGAGGAGAAGAAGAAGGAGAATGGCCGACGATGATGGAATGTTACTGAATAGCTTGAGGTTTGTGCTGTTGTTTGAACACATCTCAGAAGAGAAGACAAGCTTCCTGTCTTTAATGACTCAATGTCTTTTGGAAACAAAAGTTTGTGTACATCTATTTAAATAATCTAGTTAACCAAATACATGACGTTCTACTTAACAATATATGTGTTTAATAGAAATAAGGAAAAATCTATTCAGTTATTGCCACAGGTTTTTTGTGGCAATTCATGTATCGCCACCCTGACTCCTAAATCTCACTCACTCACTCACTCATTCACTCACTCATCATCTATACCACTTTATCCCAAGTGAATGGCCGCGGGGACCTGGAGCCTTAGAATGGGGAAAGACCCTGAATGGGGTGCCAATCGCAGGGCACACACACATACACACACAGTGTCATTCACAAACTACGGGCAATTTGGGAATGCCAATTAGCCTAATCTGCATGACTTTGGACTGTGGAACCGGAGTACACAGAGGAAACCCACCAAGCATAGGGAGAGAACATGCAAACTCCATGCGCATAGACCCAATACGGGAATCGAACCTGTAAGCTGAAGGTGCAAGTCGACAGTCTTAACCACTACGACACCGTAGTGCCCCCATTCCATGACATGGGAAGGGGGTAGCTCAGTGGTTAAGGCATTGATTGCACTACTTATCGGAAGGTCCCAGGTTCAAACCACTACCACCACCAGTTGTCAAGTTGCCACTGTAGGGCCCTTGAGCAAGGCCCTTGAACCTCACCCGCTCAGATGTGCAATGAAAAATGTAAGTCACTCTAGATAAGGGTGTCTGCCAAATGCCTAAATGTAAATGCTTCACCTTTTGTAGGCAGCATGTGTAACCCTGTTTTAACCTGTTGGGGCACAACTAGTAAAGAATAAATAAATGACAAAGAAATGTAAACAAGGGGGAAAAATACTGTATTATTTTGTACTGATTATCTGGTAATGATGTATTATCTGGTTATTTGTGTCTAAAGTGCTCAAGAAATAAAAACAAACCAAAAAAAGACGAAATAAATAAATAAATAAATAAATAAATAGATTCCTGCATGCATATCAGAAAGAAAGAAAGAAAGCCTCCAGTTAAGGCCACGTCCACATCAAGTTTAACTTAGATCTAAATATTAACCTCATACAGTAGTAAACCTGTAGGTTAAATAATCAGATCTGCGTTCTGAGTTAAAGTTGATGTGGGCGTGGCTTAAACTGGATAAACTTCTTTCTTCCATTCAGACATGCATGCAGGACTCAATATTCATTTATTTGTTTATTTATTCATTCTTTTATTTAGTCTTTGTTTGTTTTTTTTCAGTTCAGGCCACACCCACATCAAGTTTTACTCAGAACACCAATCTGAATATTAAACTCATACAGTCGTAAATCTCTACTGTAGGTTAAATAACCACCTCATTTATTTGTAAAAACACCGGCATATGATTCCAGCAGCCGAATCATTGTAAGCTCGCTGACCCAGAGAACCATTTCCCCCCAGTTTCATAAAAACAAATTCTCCTGCAAACCTCAAACCCATCCTGAACTTTGTGTTCCCCGACCCTGGCACCTCCTGGCACTCCTCCAGCTAATTAATCTCTCTAATTGGTCCTGAGAATTGGAGAAATCCGGTTCGTCACGCCGGGCTCCCCGGTGGAGGAGGAAGTGATGGTGAGTGATGGAATGAAAGGGGTGGTGACACATGGAGCGTCTCCGCGATTCATCCTCAGAGACACGGCCGCGCAACAGTGAAAGGACCCCAGACAGTCGTTTCACTTTCTCTTTAATGTGACTAAGAAATTTGCCTTATTAAAGTCTGGGGATGTGAGTAAGTGCAGAGCCATGTTTACAGACTTGGTGGGGTTTTTTTTATTTATTTTTTCTCTCGCTGTTTATGTGATCTTATGGGAAGTGGTTACAAGGATGGTGGAATTGTGTCTATAAAGCTCTGCTGCACTTTTTGATTTTATGAAAACGGTTGTCATTCGAATGGACGCAGAAGGAAGAGAAGCTTGGGGCTGATGTGTGAGGTCAGGTAGAAGTGAATTCTGTCACGAACCATGATGATAAATGTACTCTGTGCACGCACATGTGTGTATGTGAGTGTGTGTGAGTCAGCCTCTAATTTGCTGCTTTAATTAAGGACGCTGATCCGCTCGTGCGGGCTGATTGGAATCGTGTGCTGCATGCCGACACTAATAAAAAGTTCAGAGAAGTACAAAAGGCAAACGCTGAACTCTCCTGTAAGTAGGTATGACATGTGATGTGCTGTTAACCCCGATGACCCCTGCTGGAGATTACATTGCACACAAACACACTCAGGGCTTTCACACTCAGGCAAGGGAGAAATAACACCATGGAATGAGCATCGCTCGAAGACGTAACTGTTTTTTTTAATATTATTATTATTATTATTATTATTATTATTTTCCAGGTTCATAGTCTGGAGTCTCTTCCAAACCTGTGCGGTGGTTCTTCCCTTTTAACACAGGTGTATTGAAAAATGAAATATGATAATTTGTACCATTTATGCTTTTAAAGAATTCTCAATTCTGATTGGTCAGCTGGGACAGTACTGTAGTGAAACTTCAGGTTTAAAAAGTATGTGCCTTATTGGTTCTGACTTGTGTAGCAGGTGCTTAATAAAACCTTCTGTAAACATTAATATAGTGGTAGTTTTCCTTATGAACACTGCCTCCAGAGTCAGCGGATGTTCCACAACACACCACGAAAAACAGGGTAACAAAGTATCAGCTTTATTTAATAAAATACTGCATTGGTGAAGTTTGTCATTTATATTTTATTTTATAGTTAGATATTGTATGATATTGGGGTATACATCCTTGACTTCTTTCCTAAAACCTTATATTTCTGATTACATAATAATAATAATAATAATAATAATAATAATAATAATAATAATAATAACAGTGGTTTAGAGAAAGAAGGCTAAAGAGACAGAAATGTCTGAAGTAGAATGTAGTTCTAATTGTATGTTCTTCCAAAAAAAAAAACCCCAAAAAACCCCCCACCAAGATGTGGCCACACTGTATGGTAGTATGAAGGACTTTCCAGTAGAGGGAGCACTACTACTATTCCTGATTGAAGAACTCTTCCTCTTTAACACACACACACACACACACACACACAGGAATCATATGGTAGGAAATCTGTAGCTACAGTATGCTCTTCTCCTCCTTTAAGTGCCTTTGTCCTAGCTGTGTTCTTCTGGCTTAGTGAACAAGAACATTTATTTATTTATTTATTTATTTATTTTAAATGGTCGTCATCATCCACAGCTCATGTCTCAGGAATAACATGATTTGTGAATGAAATAATGCTTCATGGCAAACTTGCTAATCGGTTTCATTATCAATGATTGATTTATGATCGACTAGCTGAAGTACCAGTACAGAGTTCACAGCAAGATTTTGTATCTACTGTCATTTCATCTTATTACAATCAGTGGGAAAGAGAGGGGTTTATGTTTACGCCAAGTTTTACTTATTTTATCACCAACCAAGTACACTCCCTGTTCGGTAAGCGGAGAGTGAATCACAGCTGAGAAATTGAGTAAAGATGAAGTTTAGTCTTAAAACGACTCCAACATGTTAAAATTCACTTATAGCACTTCAGCGCAGTTATTTCAGTGAAAGTGAAAATATGAACTAATTCCAGTAAAAATATTCAGTTTAGCTTCTCTAATTAATAATTATTTATTTTAAATATAGATGTAGCATTTAGATACATAATGTTGCATAAAGGAATGGTGAACATTGTGGTCTTTAGAAACAAAATCTTTAAAAAGATTTTAAAAAATTATGCATAAAAATTACATTTTGTAATATTTGATGTGATGTCTATATTTTTAAATAAAATTATACATAAATTTTATATGGTTATTACATTAAATATTTGTTTGATCAGTATAAATCTTTAAACTATTTAGTCTTTTGTTTTGTTTTATTTTGTTTTGTTTTGTTAAGCATCACAACACCAACAACTCTTTGTGAACAGATCAAAAGCAAGTGTGACATTTTTAAACTTTCTTTTTAAAACATTTTTCTTTTTACAAAGTGTTTGTTGTGTGAAGAGCTTGTTGTGTGTAAATAATTATTTTAAATATATTTATTTAAATTTGTTTATTTATTATTTTATTACACTTTTTTGTATTTGTTTACCCTTACATTTTTCCACAATGTTATTCAGTAAAAAAGAAAAAAAAATGTTTGCATAAGTTTGAAAAATTTATCCTGAACATAAAGTTTTTAAGCATTAGCAGCAGCAAACAGTTTTGAGTTTGTTTCTCTGCTCTAAATTGTGTTGTGATGTGAAGCTTTAATGAAACTCCCACTCTAACAAAAGATCTGGAAATAAAAGAAGCCTTCCTGAAGGCTGTGACATTCGTGTGAATGAAGTAAAATAAAAATATATATATATATTGGTTATTAGTATTACTATGCAAGATCTCAGAATACAAATACATTCACGATACTGTTCTCATGTCATTATTCTCGAGATTAAAACCTTGAACTTAGAGGGGAAAACAGTTCTTTGTGCGATTAGATAAAACCTTGAAAAGTACAGATTTTTAAGTTCACTTCTGTTGAAACACGATGTACAAGCGCACATAAATTCCATCTGATAAACATTCTGCAGATATGATTGTGTGTGTGTTTGTGTGTGTGTGTGTGTGTGTGTGTTTGTGAGTCTGTGTGTAGGTGTCTGTGTGTGTTTTTGTGTGTGTGTGTGTGTGTTTTTGTGTGTGTGTGTGTGTGTGTGTGTGTGTGATGGATGAAACACAGTACTGGGGTTAAGATAAAAAAAAAAAACACTTTGTATAAACACGGTTCCGGTACATCATTCAGTGTGTTGCGTGCATTCCTATTGTCTGTTTAAATGCAAAGAATAAGAAAAATTCTTCTGGAAAAAGTAGTGATTCCTGATCTGTGCTTTAGCATTTTTTCCTGTTTCTCATTTATTGATTGGACTATTGTAATGTAAGTTATAAATTATTATTAATATAATATACACTGCCTGGCAAAAAAAACAAAAAAAAAACAGGTTTGTTATTCAAAAGTTGCACAATCAAAAGTCCCGGTTTGACTTGAACACCCCTCGTATATTGTTACAATAGGCTTTCTATGCATTTATATCCAAAGGTTTGGATTATCATTTTGTGAAAAGTTACAGGATTAACTATGGTCCTTATATTCAACAAGCTGACACACTTATTAGAGATTATGAAGTATATTAGCAAAATACTTTATCCAATTATCAGATTTTATGAAGAATTTATCCGTTTCTTGACTCTGAAAATAGTCTAATCAATGTTTTTATGGTTAATTTTTGAAGAATCTGGGCAAATCTAAAATGTTCTCCACATTAGTTTCCCTTCTATTTTAATTATGAATATTATTAACACTTTTCAGGTTGGATTAAATTTTCAGATTTGAAATATATAAACAGTACCAGTCAAAAGTTTGGACACAAGTTTGGATTTATTTCCTACATTCTAGGAATAATGGATTTTTATCAAAACTAGAAAATAACACATTGCTGTGAAGCTGTTCTGGATCAGTTCTTACAAGAACAGTATTGTGCCGAGTGCATTTGCAAAACCCAAACAGCACCTCAGATTGGAGCCGTTATGAAGCTTTACAGTGCAGAAGTAGCAGATATACATCTCAATAACAACTGTTCAAAGGAGATTATTGTGTATTTTGGATAAACGTATTGTTTTACAGTGTAGAAAGAAATAAAAATCAGGAAAGGCCATGGAGTTAGAAAGTGTGTCCACACTTTTGACTGGTAGTGTACATGTCTTTTTAAACCAGGATTATTTGTAGATAAATGCACTCATTATAAAGTGTAGGGTTTCGGGGTTTGTGAACTTTTGTTGTCAACACTCAGTGAAAAGAAGGAAAATTGCGTCTGCAATCTTCTTCTTCAAAAAAAAACCCTTCGGAATGCGTCTGCAAACCAGAGGTAAAAGTTTGCTTTTTAGAAAGTAGCCATGTTACAAATATATTTTTTTTTCTTCTTTTTATGGTGTGAGTGTGTGTGTGTGTGTGTGTGTGTGTGTGCGTGTGCGTCCGTGTGTGTGTCTCTCTCTCTCTACTGTGGCTCTGTATCTATCATGTCAGTCAGTGAAACACCGTCTGCATCTCTAATGTAAACCTCTAGGGGCAGATCGGAGCGTCTTGTATTTTTTAAGCCCGTCTCGGACTCTTTGTCTGTCTGGCCTGTGCAACATGCTTCCTGAATTCCTTCGGCGCAGCGGGTCTGGATGTGCCGGTTGCCATAGTAACAAGAGTGTCTTTTTAAAGAGAGCCCATATATTTACTTAATGCCTCTTGCCCTCATAACTGCTCCGAGGCCATTTGTCTTGCAGTGGGCAGAAGATGCTGGGGTTTAGCAGCATTCGAGCCAGAAGCCTAACAAGTCCTAAATGACTCCTGTCCTCCTCCTCCACCTTCTCACCCTCACGTCTCGTTTTTTTGTGTCTACACTTGTGACATTCTCTCCCACAGAGGGGCGCAGGGCACCGAGCGAGGACGCCTAAGCCTAGCTAACTGAGGTTAACATTACTGATCACTTCAAAATCCAGAATTTCACAAGATAATTCTTCAGCTCGTTTGTTTCATGTGCGGTGCATAAGTATTTACCCCCTTGAACATGGTCTAGTGTGACCTGAAACTGAGCAGAATTTAATTAGGATGAAATGTCAGAAATCTACAAACAATAGGCCAGAGTCTTGACATGTTGGTAAAAATAAATCAATTTATTTAGACATATTTTGATGTACAGTGTCCACACACATAAATCATTTATTTGAGGCCGTTTTTCTACACTACCTGTACGATATTAATACCCTCTTTAACACACATCAGTTATTAGCTAAGAGATGTAACACACACCTTGGGCATTTTTACTGCACATTGAACAGTGGAACCTCGGCATACGATTTTAATCCGTTCCCAGAGGTGAGTTCGCAAGGTGAAGTTCCCATAGGAAATAATGTAAATGCAGATAATCCGTTCCAGCCAAATAAAACCAATCAAACCATTTAGAAAAGACATAAATTTAGTAAAATATGGAATAAATCGATAATAAACCTCACTTAAATTTAATTTATGATTCTGCTCGGCACCGGCTGCTTTAAAATCCAAACTGAAAGCGGCTCCCTTTTCTTCTTGCTGCCGTCCTTGACAACATTCTTGGGACCCATGGTGCTACGTCTTCACTAAATCTTGCACAAAATGCAAACAAAGATCCACAAACAATATGTATACTCGCTTTGCTTGGTTTTCCACTGACGCAAACAAGTTTTGAACGGCTCCCAGACGCACGCGCAATTTACCAGGCGACCGGTTCGGCTCGGTTCAGTCGTTCGTTTGCCGAAATGTTTTTACATGCCGAGGCAAATTTCTTGCAAAATTTCAGTTCTTAAGGCGAAAATTCTGGAGGGGACTTCGTATGCCGAGGTAGCACTGTTCATCTCAACACAAAATGATCTCATAATGTTGTTTTTTATTTAGTTTCATTTGAAAATTATTTATTTAGTTAGTTATTTAAATAATTATAATAAAACAGTACAATTCTAAAAATAAAAAAAAAATCTAAATCCAATATAATAATCTAAAAAAAAAACATCTAAAATAAAATTCTAAAGATGATTAGCTTTCATACAATTTGCTATACAAAAACTAAACTATTCATCATTATAATTATTATGATCTAAATTATAAACTGTATTTACATGCAGACACATGATTACCATGATGCCATTAGCACCCTTAACTGATACAGTATGTAGTTTCATTGATAACTCCATTTAAAATGTATTTTGGAGCCAAAAAAAAGAGCAGAAATGCTTCGTCACACATATAAATGCGTAACTTAGCAAACCGATAGCTTCAGTTCTCCTGATTATTTTCACATGCCGTATGTCCTGGTGGACTTCGTAACTTATTCAAAAGGGGAAAAAAAACAAGTAAAAACGCATGAAGAAGGTAATAAGGATATTAATGAGCAGAAGTTTGATTTATTACCATGACATGATCACTTCAGATGGTCTTCAAATATGTGAATTTTGTGGCACTTGTTAGCGTTAGCTTAATCACTGCTTCTGTTGCAAATGAGACGATGCTAGTGAATGGAACATGCTGCACTTTACGCTGCTTAAAATGATGATACCGCAGGTAACGTTAAGTAATACTGACATTTCAAGCTTTCTAATTAATAGCTAACTAATAGCGTAAAATGGAAAGTTAGTCCGCCATGTTGCTCCACACACCAAGTAGTGCCCTTGATCGGGGGTTAGAAAGAGACAGATTTGGGATTCAGCCATGTGTTAGAATCTAGTTAGCTTCGTACCTCATGTTAGCCATGAACAGACTTACTATTTTTAAATAGTGTTTTACTTTTATTAAATCATTGTTAATTTATAGATAAATAATGCAATGATTATTTTTGGAAGAAAATTGCTGTCACCTGGGGGGCAAATATTGCGAAAATGCTAAGCTTACAGTTGCTAAGCTTACAAGCACAACACACCAACGTTCGTGCACACACACACACACGCACACACACACATTGGCATTTAAAAATGTAATGTCCTCAAACATATGTTTCTAGGCTGCGCGGCTCTGGTTCCGTCCTACTCGGGGGTGTGCTTGTTAGACATCTGGTCCTTCTCCAGTCTGACTCCTCATTTATCTGGTCCCTAGAACTGGCGTAGCATCTTAGCGCTAGCCGAGCGCTGTCATTACACCGGGGTGTGCGTTTTAGGCCATAATTAAACCCTCAGGATAAAAGTGGAAACGATGCAGGCTGCTACCTTTCCATTGCAAACTAATCAGCTGCAAAAAATTACTTATTGATCTCTGGGAGCAGCGCAGGGTGGGGGGGGGGGGGGTGTTAG
>JAOVVB010000050.1:23752930-23771122 GCA_028570985.1 Heterobranchus longifilis | reverse complement strand
ACACACACACACACACACACACACACACACACACACACACACACACACACACACACACACACACACACTCACTCTCTCAAAGAGAACTGTATTTCTGGCAGTGGATCAGAGGATGTTGTTTAGAGGCCTTATTGAACCATAATAACATCAGTAATCCATTATCACTGGTGTGCACCAGTGTCTGGTGTCTCTCCCTCTCTCTCTTAATGGCTCGCTGTGGAGTGAATGAAAGTTCCTGAAGCTATGAATTGAGAAGAAGAAATGGTGCAGGAATAGGAAGAAAATGTAGCATCTTGTGTATCTTGAATGAAGGACAGCGTCTAGCTACAAATCACACCGAGGTGTAGACCTACTGGGTGTGTTTTTGTTGATTTTTCCAGAGGCAGAGAAAGACAAACTGATTAGCTCAAGCTTTATTTTATTATTTTATTTGACTTCCTTTATTCTCTGCGGTGACTGGTTGCGATTGATTCCCATTGATCCAGAAACCTGATTCTTCTTCACAAAAGAACCTGTGCATTCTCTCACATGACAGACCACTGGGATACACACACACACACACACACACACACACACACGCACATGCACGCACAGGCACACACACACACACACACACACACACACACACACACACACACACACACACACACACACACACAGCAGAGAAACAGACACCTGCACACAGAGAAAGTCACTTCATTAAGACATGTGATGTTTCTCTGGGTTACTGTCTCAGTGGACAGGGCTGGATAGATGGATAGATAGACAGAGAGAGAGAGAGAGAGATAGATAGAGGGAGAGAGAGAGAGAGAGAGAGAGAGAGAGAGAGAGATAGATAGATAGATAGAGAGATAGATAGAGGGTAAAGTACCTTTAGATTTGACTGAAAGTTCAGTATATGGATACAGTACATAGTTGTAACCATAATGACTTGATGGCGTTATTTACTTATTTATCTGTTTATTTATTCACTGTGAGTGAGACTTGGTGAGAATCCCGCACACACTTGATGGAGCAGTTTTGCGCCTCACAGCTGGAGCAGGTCCCAGAGCTCCGCGTCCTCAGGTGCGTAAACTTGATGCGCCACAGAAACCGCAGCGCTTAGACACCCGAAACCCCCCTGTCTCTCTCCTTCTCGCGCGCGAGTGTGTGTTCCTTCATCTCCCTGTGCTCCATCCTCCATCCTCCACCAGTCCTCCTCACCACACTCCTCCTCCTCCTCCTCCCTTCTCTCGGCTCCAGCTTGCACGGCCAGTTGAGTGCTGAAGTGCGCTCAGAGAGCAGTGTGTACTCCCTCTCCCTCTCCCTCTCTATCTCTCTCTCATACATCTCACACTCACATTACAGTATAGTACACCACTGCTGCTGGACTTTGGCTTGGACTCCTCTGGCACAAGGACGAGATGTTTCCGGTTTCGCGATGTTTCTGAATGCCGCTGCACATTTTGGAGTTTGGGGATTTTTTTTCTTTTATATACAGTTTGTTTTTTTTCGGCTGATTTGCGCAAACCTGGAAAAGGACAGCATCACTTCTTCTAGATCTTACGCACACTACTGTACCTTGTAGTTCACACACACAGTCCTCTCGGGTCACTCAAACGGATCTCAAAACAAGTAATAATTATATACATATATATATATATTAAACAAACAAAAAAAAAGCTCACATGTAGAGTTCCGGGATCTTGGAGCATCATTGCGCGCGGATTTCATGGAACTCTCTTACGCCAGTGTGGTTGTGCGTGCGTAACGCTGCGGGTTTAAAGCATACACACTTATACACAGAGTGTGTGAGAGAGGGACACACGCGGAGTTTTGCCGGAGTACCCAGCGTGTGCGCCCCCGGATCACTGGCTCTCCGGACACGGAAAAAGGGAGCATGATCCCGGTGCATGCGTGTCCGTCTCCACCCGCTTTCCTCATTCCCTGAAAGAAGGACAGAAATGTGTGTCTGAACACACACTCATATATAAATACACACATAGAAAGAGAGAGAGAGAGAGAGAGACGCGCGCACTCAGACAAGCAGACAGACAGAGAGAGAGAGAGAGAGAGAGAGAGAGAGAGAGAGAGAATTAAAATCGTGTGTACTTGGATGTGGACTATGCCAGAATGGGTCCTCTAGCGTGGCTCTTCCTCTGCGGATTATTTCACTCTCATGCTTGGGGTAAGTTCAGATTCACTCTTTCCAACCTGAACCTCGAACCTCGTGAACGCATTAGATGAGTGTGTGTTGGGTTTGGGGAGTGGGGTTGCATTGAAACACACCCCTGGTTGCGCTTCTTGGTGCTGGAGCGCGCTGTTTGCGCATTTCTCTGGAAAGTTTGTAATTCCTGATTATGTTTTTTTCTCTCTCTCTCTCTCTCTCTCTCTCTAAATCTTTGTTTACAGTTTTAAGCTGATTGTAAGCACAGGAAATTGTTCTTGTGCTCGTTTTTTAGGATTGTCATCAGGTGCTTCAAAAAAGGTGCTTCATGCACCCTAATAAGCAGAGTGTATTTATAATCATTTCTCTTGAATGAATGAATGAATGAATGAATGAATGAAAAGTCCATCAGTGGAAAACTAAAAGTGCTTCATTTTGTCTGAGAGTGTTTTAGGTTTCATATCCTTAAGATTGGCGGCACGGTGGCTTAGTGGTGGTTATCACTGTCGCCTTGCACCTCCAGGGTCCGGGTTCGATTCCCACCTCGGGGTCTATTTGCATGGAGTTTGCATGTTCTCCCCGTGCTTGGTGGGTTTCCTCCCACAGTCCAAAGACATGCAGGTTAGGATAATTGGCGTTCCAAAATTGCCCGTAGTGTGTGAATGAGCGTGTGTGTGCCCTGTGATGGATTGGCACCCTGTCCAGGGTGTGCACCGCCTCATGCTCTAAGTCTCCTGGGATAGGCTCCAGACCCCCTGCGATCCTGTACACAGGATAATGCGTATAGACGATGGGTGAGCGAGTAAGTGATGCTTAAGATGAATTATGAGATTGATGGAAATTACAGAACACGTGCTGTTTCAAATCCACGCATTTCCTCTGTCAAAG
Source organism: Heterobranchus longifilis (assembly GCA_028570985.1). Classification (NCBI taxonomy): domain Eukaryota; kingdom Metazoa; phylum Chordata; class Actinopteri; order Siluriformes; family Clariidae; genus Heterobranchus; species Heterobranchus longifilis. The sequence goes on along the minus strand of JAOVVB010000050.1, from coordinate 23,768,088 downwards.
GAAGGAAAAAAAAAGAAAAAACAGGTCCAAAATACTAAAAGTTTGACTTAGGTGATACAATGTTGTTGTTGTTTTTTTTTCTAACATGCGCCAAAATGACCATGCTGGTGTGTGCGTATGTGTGTGAGATATCCAAATCTTACTGTACTGACAGAAAAAGAAGGGTGTTGCTCTCAGATGGAGACAATGAACTCCTACCCAACGTGTTGAGCGCATCCTGAATCACCTCCTTTCTCATCCTGCTGCTCTCTGGTTTCATCCGTTACATACTGCATGTTCAGTTCGTTTTATTCCAAGACACCGTGTTATGTGATGAGTAAATCTGACACTGAGTAGTCAGGGGAAAGGAAAATTTTAACAGGAATACAGTTGAAACAATATATTTGAGTCCAAAGTAAATAAATCAAAGGTGACACTGGTGTTTTTTTCAGACCCGATCTCAAACCTGAGCAGTGAATCCATATGGGAAAAAAATATATATTATTATGATATTTTAACAAGAACAAGATGTTTAAGGTAAACTGTGTGATCATCAGACACATCTGCACCATTAATGAGAACTGTTGTACACTTACTGTATTTACTTTAAAGCGTGCACAGATGGAGCAAGCTGCACGGTTTAAGACTGGGGATTTATTTATTTATTAATTTTTTTATTCCCTTGACTCATATATATTGTATGTGCTCATACAGCAGCATATTAATCAGCCATAAGCTTTAATGATGGACGTGAATCTTTCTCCTCTGGCTTGAGACTTTAAATCATCCCCTCATATTTATGCTCTCATTTACTTCTTGTAGTTCTCGCTTCATTTATTTTTCATTTCCACGTGTTAAGTCGTGCACACAGGGCAGCCTTGTCACCTCACAGCTTATGAATCCGCCCTGGTTAAATCCTGATCCGATCACTCCTGATGTCCCCACTGAGCGAGCGGCCCCACGATTTCCAGGTTTCCTCCATGCTCATGGGTGGCTTGGTGGCACTAAAATCAGCTCGAGTGTGAGTTTATATCTGTGTGTGTGTGTGTGTGTGAGACAGACTGGTGTCCCACCCAGGCTGTAGTCCAGACGCACACTCAGTGTTCCCGGGATAAGATCCGGATCCAGTGCATCACTGACACGAATACTAAAGATAAATGAAGGAATGAGGAAAATACATGTGCTTTTATTTTAATTTATTTATTTTTTTTCACATTTCATTAGTCTTTCAGAATGGGCACACCTTCTCTCTGTCTCTCTCTGTCATTCCTCCCATCCACTGGTTGCTAGGTTCTCTAAAGGCATGAGCGAATCACCTAACCGAATTATTGCCCCATCTCTCTCTCTCTGCCTCTCTCTCTCTTTCTCTCAGTCGCCCCTTGTGCCAGGGCATTTTGAGGACTAATCTCCGGGCACTCTGAGACAGAGAATGAAGGAAAGAGAGAGAGAGGGAGGGAGGAGAGCAGACTCTTCTGAGAGCTCCTCTCCAGGAAACAAAAAGGCCATGGAGATGCATTGAGAGCAGTGTGGCGTTCGGAACAAAGCCTCTCCGGGTCTGAATGGTCGCGGCCCGTCACCGCGTTCAGGACCGGAGTGATTAATGCCGCTGGATGGAGGAGTGGAAAATTGGTGGGGGTCGAAGATGAGGAGAGAGGAAGAATTAGAGATTCAGGGTGAAAAGCTGGTGTCAGGGGGGAGAAAGTGCCAAAAAAAAGAAAGAAAGGAGGAAAGGATGGAGCTCAGAAAGGGAAACTTGTGTGAAACAGGATTGTGCCGAGATAAGGAGCGAGAGATATAATGATGTGATGATTGCCCAATAACGACAAATAATTCACAATTCTGAGATCTCATCTGTATCTTCACTAGAGGTCTTTGAACTTTGAACATCACCCTGAACTTTTATTTCATGATCATTTTTTTTTTAGAATCATGAACACGACTTTACAAGTGCAGAAGCATCGCCTTAAAAAAAGTTATTAAATAAATAATTCGCTCATAATCCTAATCATAATCTCATTATATTATATTAGCATTAAACCTTTTTTTATACATTTCAATTCATTTAAAAATGTGTTTTGAATTTTTTTTTTTTTATTTATAATAATGCCATTATTAGTTTTCGTTTATATACAGTATAAGAAGTGGAAGAATAGCTCTTATAGCTCTACACAGTGGTATGATTTCATCCTGTGGTGTTTACGCCTCTCATTTTGACCGGGTATCCATCTTTCCGGTTGTAAGTTGACGCTTTTTCTCCGTCTCACTCGGAGATGACGAACTGAAGGACGCCGGGAGACTTGTATACCCTGGTGAGATGATCTCAGAGAGACACGCCGCTCCGCTGGTGCCCGAGGCTTCAGTTCAGCTCATTCATGAGAAACCCGAACCCACCCTGCTGCGTTTTTGTAGAGGAGAAAGACAAAGTGTGTGTGTGTGTATGTGTGTGAGTGAGTAGGAGAGAGAGAGAAGAATAAACAGCACACCAGTAGCAGGGAAGGGAAGATGAGCATTATGGCTCAGGCGTTAATACTGCAGGGCTGTTGTGTTCTGGATTCTGATTGGTCTCAAGGTGTTGGTTAATTTTCTATAACAGCAGCTCTGACAGTAGTGCTGTGGAATTGGTCATACTGTTAGATGTGACTTCATGGAAAAAATTAGAAGCATGATTTTTTGTGTCTCTGGTTGAGTCGCTGGTATGATCACCTGCCAAAGCTGGTACAAATCAAACAAGAAAACAACTATTGACACAGTATTTGGTGCACTATTTGTGTTTAAATACTTAAGAAGCATTATATGGTTGCTTGTAGTTTCTCATCTGAATCCTGGACAGGCAAGGCCCACATGAGCCGAACTACAAGCCCTAGTATATTAAACTTTTCTTTCAGCTGCTTCCATCAAGGGGTCGCCACAGTGGACCATGCAATTTGCACACAAGTGTTTATGCTTGATGCTCTTTCTTATGCAACCCTCCCATTTTTCTAAGTGGGCTTGGGACCGGCACTGCATGCAGTGGCCGGGTAATATGGGGTGTGGCAAACCCTAACCCTCAGATCCCCAAATCAACAACCTAGCGCCTTAGCTGCCTGAGCCACCACTCCCTTACAAGTGGTAGTATATTTTTTAAAACAAAACAACAACAAAAAAAACAACATGAGTGTCCTTGTTCAACGATTTCATGTTTATGAGTTGCATCAAGGATCAAGGTCAATGAACAGAACACACACACACACACATACGCACACACATGCCAAGCATTTGACATTAGCGATTGAATGAACGAGCTTAGCGTAATTGAGAGTGAGCCAGAATTAAAGTGTGGGTTAGCGTTGAGGTCACGGCGTAAGAGCCACATCAAGCCTCACTCCAGCCAGATTGTTCCGAGTTTGAATGTTGGCCAGGCTGTTGATCGCGGCTCGTTTTCACAGAGGACAGGCTTGTGATAATGACGAGCACTCTTCTGAATCCTTTAGGCAGACACACTGGAGTCGAACTATGGATGTTGTGTGTGTGTGTGTGTGTCAGGACTGTTTAGGCATCTGATTAAAAGGCTCTCCAAAAGGGCATGAAAGAACTCGAAGTGGTTGAACTCAAAGACACAGTGTGAGAGAAGCAGAGAGGAAGAGAGGGGACAGTAGATAATGATGGTTAAAGTGTAAGGTCAGTGTGTGCTCCCCATCTCTGACTCTTATCTCTCGGCTCTTGTTGTCCGTCGGGTCAACAGGGAGCGAAGAGGGAGCGAAGTTCCTAGCAGGGCCGCGTCGTTCCGTCTCATTAAACCAACTTGCTTTGCTTTTTTTTCTTTTTTCCAGAGGCTAACGGCAACCAAATTTCATTTGGCATAAAGACAAAAAAACTCTCATAATGGATACCCGCTAATAACACGCTGTAAAAATGCTTTACAAGAATGCACGCGTGGTTAATGCGGTTTTATCACGGTTAATTCAGGAGATGACGGAGTCGCTCCGATGGTGCGCGCTCAATGGCAGTCGACGCGGCTGTGGATTTGAGTGACATTTAAAGCTCAGCTATTGTTGGTTAAATTTATGGCCAAGCTCAGCAATGCCCCCAGGTGCAGTCCTTTCTGCACCGGACGAAAATGTCAAACGCAGCTCCCAGAGCCGTGATAGGCTTATTCAGAGAGAAAAGCCAAGACGAGCAAGGCGAGAGAGCGAGCGAGCGAGCCATTTTCAACCGCGTTAGCTTTGCTTGGCTGGCACTCAGTCAAGCAAACCAGTGACATTTCCTACACAGAGACGCTAATGCCTCATTACAGAAGCCCAGGCACTGAGTGAGGGAAGACGAACTGGACCTGTAACTAAGCAGTTATTATTGGTCATTATTTATAACTAATGCATGGTCTATGAAAAGTTTGCACTATTCGTAGCCTTCTCATTAAGCCGCCGTGTTTGGATTCTGACACTAGCTATTGGCATACACTGCTCTAATAAGGTTTTTCCAGTGAATTCCTTATTCGAGCACCTTTGGTACTCTGGTTCCGCTGATGGTAAGAATATTAGTTTTAGTGTTCGTCCATGTCTGTGTGTGGTTCTTTTTGGTTGGTTCTCTGGCAACCTCCAACATGCCAAAAACATGCCACTGCGCCTGGTGTGTGTGTGTGTGTGTGTGTGAATGTTCATGGTGTGAAGCTCTGCCATGGACAGGGTGTATTCCTAGTGCCCAGAGTTCTGCCATGAGGATAATGTATTATTAAAGATTTTCTTTGGCTTGCACAAAATTTAAAATCGCTTGTTATTAAGATTAAATTACGACATAATGTTTTTGCATATCCTAGTTAGGTAGCCATGGTCAGAGCACAGGGTCAGCCATCATACAGCGCCCCGTGGAACAGATAGGGTTAAAGGCCTTGCTCAAAAACTCCATAGTGGCAACTTGGGAGTGCTGGGTCTCAAACCCCCAACCTAGCGATCAGAAACCCAGTAACCTACAGCCTCAACCGTTTGACCCACCACTGCCCCCTATGATTAGCTATTTCTTAGTATTCTTAATGATTAAACACCATTTTTGCAGTAATGCAGAAGTCTTGGATGTTGTTGAAAGTTGTCAGATGTGGAAATGCAATACAATTAAAAAAAAGTAAGAGTTTTTTTTCTGGGATTCACTTCCAGGTGTGGTTTGAATTATAATGTAAAAGTGATTAGAATCAACTGCAGAAAATGAGTCAACTCAAAGAATAATTTTGCTCTGATTCAGATTCTGCAAATGCATACGAGGGCCGTTCAAGTCAAAGCGAGACTTTTGATTGCGCAGAATAACAGAACACAGTTATGAGAGTAAAACTCCCTTTATTTCTTTATATAATCCTCTGCTACACTTACAGTATGCACTAACCCCTGTGTTTTACTAGTGCTTGGACACCATCAGGGTAGAAAGTTTTCTCAGTACATCGGAGCCATGATCAGACTTCATGTTTGTAACACTGGCCTTCTTTAAAAACGGTAGCCTTTTGTGGCGGCTAAGCCTCATCACTCTAAATGTCAATCAGTTGTATGTCTTCATTCATCAGAAATTTCACCACAAGTCCCGGTTTGACTTGAAGTTCCTTCGTATGTACTGTATATTCACATTTCGTCGGGTGTGTTTCGCAAAGAACCCACTTCTCACTTAGCATTACTGTATATGTGCTGAACAGGCGTCCTATAGAGCAGAAACGTATGTTTAAAATGATTGTTTAGGTTTCTTAATTAGAAAGCACAGCCGTCTCTCTTTCATCTACTGTATGTGAGTGTGTGTGTGTGTGTGTGTGTGTGAGAGAGAGATCTGTAGCTGCTGTTTGCTGTGTTTGGATACGTGCATAGGGGAGGAATGTGAGGCCACTGAAGCCTCCACCTGAGAGAGAGAGAGAATACGTATAAAAGGACACGGTGCCCTGCCCCCACTGACGATGTTAATACCACAGTGTTCAGTCCCTCAGTGACTACACACACCTGTACAAACACCTGGGTTGGAAGAGTTGAGGAGTGAGCTGTGGGTATGCACGCAAAATACACACACACACACACATTACACTCATACAAGCATGTTAAGATTTGTTTGATTTGAATAGGCTTTTGACGTGCATATTTACTTTCAATGATTAGCTTTTCAATACCTGTTACACAGTAGCTTCTCTGGGAAAGTGAAGGTTTTTTTCAGTTTCGAAGTAGGTGATGTAATTCAGTCACGTCGAGGAAAATTTTTACATCAGACAAAAGGTTTCCCTTTTCATGTGACAACGAATCAGCAAACTGCAACTGGCTTTAAATTGCGCGATTTTTATGCTCGGAAATCTGAGGAAAAATCTAAATACTCACTCACTCTCAATCACTCATCTTCTATACCGCTTTATCCTGTATTCAGGGTCGCGGGGACCTGGTGCCTATCCCAGGAGACTTAGGGCATGAGGCAGGGTACACCCTGGACAGGGTGCCAATCCATCGCAGGGCAAAATCTAAATACTGTAATAACAAAAGCTAAAATTGTAAAAGCTCAAACTAAAAGCTGCTGGTAGGAAAACTATTAAACAGATAGTTTGATGAGGAAAATGAGGAAGAAACCTTGATAGGACCCAAACCTCAGATCTTGGAAGGAGGTTAGATTAACAGAAGGATGTTACAGGGTTAAGATTAAAGGGTCTGTGTGGAAGCGTCAGAGAAAACTAGCACACTACTTTCAAAAGGGAAATTCCTGACCTTCAAACAATTCAAGTATGGACAAAGGACATGTTTATTAACCACTCCACAAGACTGTAGCACATGACCTTTGACTGAAGGGTAAAAAAAAGTCCCCTTAGATCCAAACTTCTCCTTAGTTAGTTGGTTCAGGAAGTGACATCAAATCAACATGGCTGCTGACAGCATGAACTGTTAACTAAACTTTTCCGTTTGACATGCTGTGGCGTGACCTTAGACAGGCCGTCCATGCTCGAAAACCCTCCAATATGGCTGAAGTGAAACAGTTCTGCAAAGAAGAGCGGGCCAAAATTTGTCCACAGCAATGCGAAAGACTCATTGTCAGTTATCGCAAGCACTGTATGGCAGGGGTGGCACAACCAGTTATAAGATTTAGGGGGCAAATACTTTTTCACATAGGGCAAGGCAGGCTTAATAAATGAAATCATCATTTTAAAAACTGCATTTTTATATTTACTTAGGTTAGCTTTGTGTAATATTAAAATTAGTTTCATGATTGGAATCATTTAAGTGTGACGCATATACAATAAAATAAAAATCAGTTAGCAAATACTTTTTCACAGCACCGTACCCATTGGCTTTCTGTCGTCTCATAGCAAGTAAAAGAGATTACTTGGCTAGCATGTTTATTTTCTTTTTCATGTGTAGTCCTGAGGAGACTGTGTTTTGTGCTAGCATGAGGTGGCTGCTGTGCTAGCATGAGGTGATTGTGTGTTGTGCTAGCATGAGGTGACTTGTGCTAGCATGAGGTGATTGTGTTTTGTACTAGCATGAGGTGACTGTTGTGCTAGCATGAGGTGATTGTGTTTTGTGCTAGCATGAGGTGACTGTTGTGCTAGCATGAGGTGATTGTGTTTTGTGCTAGCATGAAGTGACTGTTGTGCTAGCATGAGGTGATTGTGTGTTGTGCTAACATGAGGTGACTGTTGTGCCAGCATGAGGTGATTGGGCTAGCATGAATCGGCTATGTTGCGCTAGCATGAGGTGGCTGTTGTGCTAGCATGAGGTGATTGGGCTAGCATGAATCGCCTCTGTGTTGCGCTAGCATGAGGTGATTGTGTACGAGGTGGTATCAAAAAGTTGAGATTAGCTCTGTTTCCAAAAAAAGTACTTTTTTTAATTTACGTTTACACACGATTGCCTTCAGAATAGTTCCCTTGCACAGCAATACAGCGCTTTCTGCCACTTCTGAAATATCTTTCATCATTTTCAGGGTTGTGCTTATTTAAGGTTTTCCGGATGTACACAGGACGATGTCTTTTGGCACACTGACTTATGAAGGTCGGTGCCCTCTGTGACTGTGTGTGCAGCCTTGTGCTGGCATCGGCTGGCATGTTAAAAACTAGTCTTGAAACCTTTTGATTCCACCTCGTATTGTGCTAATATGAGGTGACTGTGGGTTGTTTCTATGTTAAAGTCATTTCTGTCTTGTCTCTTTTTATCATGTAAATCATTTGGATTTGTCGTTTTACCACATCACAACTAATTTGCATAGAACTGAAGAGAGGAAAAAACGAATCAAATGCTGGATGTCATGTTATTGCTTGCTGTGCGCACAGAAAATGTAAATCGCTTGCCAGTGTGTATGCGGAATAAGTTCTACTGTAGTTGCAGAAGTCTATATCTAAGATATTATTATTTTTCCTCAGGTCGTTGAAGCCGTCTTGTCCTCAGGGCAACTATAAATAAAAAATGAGTAGCCTGAACATGAAATCTCACCCCTGCTGCTTACAAATTTGTTTCAGTTTTCAAAACCTGGTCCTTAGTTTTGCATCAGAGACACACATGCTGTCCTCGGCTGACCCGAACCAGACTCTCTGCCTAAAGTAAAGATACAAAAGAAATCAGCGGGAGATAAATGTAAAGGCAAATTTCTCCAGGCTTAGATAGTGTTGGTGAGATAGCAGCCCGGCCTTATCTCGCTCTTCACGTGGCGTGCTACCAGCTCGGGTTCACGGAGGCAGTGAATTACAAACGCCTCGCTCGGCTCCCTGCCTCAGTTCGCCCTCTGGTTTCTTTCTGTCTGAGCGGCCTTGAGATACGGAGGATCTGTGTCAAGGCTGAGTGACTCACCATAACACAAACAGGATAGAGTGCACACAGCAGAGTTATCATCGGGTTCATTTAGTGTGTGTAAACAAAGCTGTCTGTGATGTTTTTTTGTTCTTTCTGTTTTGCATCATTTAGGTCGAGCTAGAAGCACTAAAAACGTACGGAAATAGCAGGAACATGGTTTTCGAACTGAGATCACTCAAGAGCTGAGAATGCACATTGTTGCAGTTAATGACCTGAACTGAAAGGAGGTGTTTAGCACTGTATTCATTCATTCATTCATTCATTTTTTATAAGCACTTTATCTTACGTTGAGTCTGTTCCATACTAGGGACAAGGCGGGAATACAGCCTCGATGGTGTGCCAGACCATCACGTATCACCGAGCACACACACTTTCACACACTTATACGCCCCAGCGGGCAATTTTAGCATCTCCAGTCTGCCTGCTGATACATCTCAGGATTTCAGAAAGAAACCTGGGCTCAGGATTGTAATGCACATTGATTAGCATTGCTACATAAAAGCAACGACTGGTTTAGTTTTAAAAGCTTAGTTTTGTTTGCTTTCCTCAATACTAGAATAAATCACGGGTGTCACGGGTGAGTTCTTTCTTGCAGGACTTTGATATTTTAGTAATGATGTAACCATACATTTCTTAACCATTTATGCTCACAGCCAGTACACTTTAAGTCCTAGCAAGCAAGTAATCCTGCTTTAATTCGAGTGCTAACACCAGGTGATTTAGGATAACTGCCTCTGTTTAACAATGGAACCCGATTCATGGTTTATTTCTTTGAAATCGCATCGCAAACAACAATTTTATGACCTTCAAACCCTGATAATAGCACATTCTCCAAGCATAAAGCCGTACGCTTTCACCTTTGGCACGATTGATGATTTCGAGCTGTAAAAGTAGTCTGGGGTTTAAACTAGTTTATAGCGTGAGTTAAAGCTCGAAGAATTGATTGCATTCTCATTTCCATTCCATTAGTGCATTAAGAGTTGGGGCATGATGATAACCTACATCAATATCACACATTTCAGTATTGATTGCTTGCATCGAATGAGAGTGGATGCATGCTAGTATCAAGAACGCATGCATTAGCTTAGACGATTTAGCAGCTGTAACGGGGTTAACTAGCGTGGTACAGAATGGAGCCAGGAGTAATGTTAAAGTAGATGAAGGTTGAGAGTGGGATATCTCATATCATCTTTTGACTGCTTATCTTGTGGCTTCTGGACAGTCAGTCACACCACTTTAGCTCACGTTTTGCTTTAGCAAATAAAGTTGGAAATCATGTGTTTGGTTTTCCCAAGCCAAAGACCATGGGTAGTTTGGTGAGGTCACAGGTTGAGGTTTGGAGCTTGTTACATGCATATGGATAGGATCTGCCATGATTTAGATGCAACTGAGGAATTGATAATCAGATTGACAAGACAATAAAGGTGAAAAAAAAAAAATCAAGCTTCATTACTAGAGCTTAAATATAAATTGTTGATTCAATTCGTTTATTATTTCTTTTTTATTGTGATTTTCAAACTGATTTGATTCATTAGCACTAAAATGTATTGTCTAATTTGTATCAAGCAGCTGTATCTGGATATAAGGGATTTTAAAGTACTAAAAAACTTTAGTTTAAATGTGAGATCCTATACAAAGATTTTTCCTTTCTAGTTTTCTGCTCCACACTCCGGTCTAGTAGGTGTCAGTGTTGCACCAAACGCATTTTAAAAGAAGAAGTGGAAAAATCTCACAAAATAGAAGTATTTGCAAATGATAGACTATTGTTTTTGTTGCAAAATGAAACCTATAGCAAAATACCTAAATCATTTGAAAATGTGTGAATCGATTCTGAATAAAAAAACTAAATGAAACGATGAACCGATACAACCAACAAAAGATTGATTCATTTGCATTGTCGTGTAGTAAACCACATGACTATTATCTATTCATCACATGATTGCTGATATTATTACACATTTCTTCATCCTCAGTATATATAAAAAAAGAATGTTTATTTATGAAAATGAATTGTCTAATTAAATATGCTTAATTAATAAAGCAAAAGATAGACTCTTTGGACAAATTCAAATATTTGTTTTATTCTGAGCACTCGCTCAGTAGAAATGGTTTCTTGGGTACAATCATCTCTTTTTTTAAATATTTAATCAAGAAAACACCAGCCGCAAAATCAAAAGTAAATCCAGTATAGCAGTTTCTCTGTAGTTTACATTTACATTACAGAGAAACTGCTAATCGCTGGATTTACTTTTGATAAACATTCGTATAGGAATATAGTATAAACAAATGTCTATACTAAAAACTAGACAGGATATGGAAGAAAAATGATCTTGAGGGCAAACTGAAGGAAACTGACATGTACAGTACATGCAGTCGCCACTTTAATAGGAACGCCTGTACACATGGTTTATGCAATTATCCACTCTGTCGATCATGTAATAACTTCAGTTCACACTGTGAAAAGGAGCTGGGGATTTTTTTCCTTTTCATTCTTGTAGCCTAAAATTTGTTCTTTGCTGATAATCTGAACTCGACGTGTTGTTCTGAAGGTTCGGTGTGTTTTGAGATGCTTGGAATGATGCGTGAATACACCGCTTGTCTCTGGCTTGTCAAATGCCTGTTGTTAAGCGCACTATAAGCAATGAGTAGCACGAGTTGAAGCACTGATGCTCTCTTTGTGGAATGGGAACCGTCATGGAGCTGTAAAATCATTTATCTAGGATAAAATGGTGGAAATTAAGCCACGGTTTGGATTTTTGGTATTCCTATTGGTAGGATCTGTGCTTAGTGTGTTTGTTTGTAGTAAACAGCAGTAAGACTATGTCTTTGTTGTCTTCTTCCTTGTTTATCAGTTGGTTGGAATCCAATAAGTTACATTAACGCCGGTCTGTTATTAACTGCAGGTCTCATTCGTCCTCATCTTCCTGGCCTCTTAAAGCCGATTGTCCACTCCAGCCTTTCAAATGCTTCCTTCTCTGATCTTGTCTTGTCTTGTTCTGTGTCTTGAACTCTTCGTCTGCTGTTATCCGGCACTTCTACACATTCTATCGTCTCTTCATGTTCCTTCTTAGTACCACCCTGTGCAGTTAGTTGGAGTCCTGTAAGTTGCCTCACAGCCACCTTTAATTCTCACTCTCCCTCAACTTAACTGTCACTTTAAAGACGAGTTTCCAGTCCATTCTTTTTTCCATAAAAAAAATGAAATGCTTACTTCCCGAATCAATCAATGACTCTCCATTCTAATAGGACTATGTCTCTGTGAAACCACGAGCCTACCTGTGCCAACACCCTGTATTCTGAATTAGACATCGTATAAAGTAGAAATCTCCCTGGTCCACTCTGCATTATTTGCCTTACATAGGCAGAGTCTTGGGTGATCGATTAAAACTGTGCCCCAAGCGTTTGAGGTAGTTTGATCCCACCCAGAATCCAGGGATCACTGCGATCCTGTCGGCTTTGAGGTGAACCGTGTGGCCAACACATTGACATGAGCGATCAGTCCGCAAACCCAGAGTCTCCTCACAACCCCTTCAATTATCTGTTTATCTTTCAACGCAGCCTAACATGCCCACCTTAATGACTCCTTGTTTTTTTTTTTACTTCCATAACCCCAGTCAACCTCCCCCTCGCACCCTCCACCCCTCCTCTCATTTCCAGCGCAATAAAGGCCGTATTTATTTTTCTCTCTATTCAATTTGCCTGGCTCCAGGGCCATGTGGGTGAAGACTAAAGAGATTACAATACAGGAGGAGGAATCAATCGCTGCTTTTCATTTCACTCAGCCAAGCCCAGCCCGGCGGGACTGTTTAGAGCGGGCCCATCACATGTAGAGAAAGCTTTAGCTGAATCGGTTAAGAGGGGCCCGAGCACACCTGCTTTTGTGGAATAATCAGAGCTTCGGGCATGTCTGCACACAAAGCACATACACATACACACAACATACCCTTATAGACCTCATTGCATGAATAGAAAGCCATATTCACTCATAGAGGGGCGAATATTCCTAATTATTAAATAATTGAATATGCTAGTTAACCATATCCCGAAATGATTTCATTTTTCTTTTTCTTCGATAAATATTCCATTCCTTCGTTATCCAATTATAGTAACATTAAATGTTGGCATATTGGCCTCATACCTCCAGGGTCGAAGGTTCGATTCCCGCCTCGGATCTGTGTACAAGGAGTTTACACGTTCCCCCCATTAATGGTGGGTTTCCCCAATGACATTCCAAATAGGCTAATTGGCATTCCTGGATTGCCTGTAGTATATGAATGAGTGTGTGAGAGCCTGCGTGTCCTTCGATGGATTGGCACCGCGTCCAGGTTGTACCCTGCCTTGAAAAAATGTGTGAGAAAACAAAAATGTTTTGCTTTTTTCCCAAGTTTGTATAGACTGGGTTTTTTTTAACAAACCAAATAGATTTCGCCCCTAATGTGACCTCATATAAGAAAAGAGGCCATGCCTCTTTTATTCGGAGGGGCGTGACTTAGGAATACCTCATTTACATAAACACAGAAACAGCTTGTTGTGTTGTAAGGTATGAAAAATGGATTATCTGGGAGGTATTTCAGCTGAAGCATTAACACACTCTTTCGGCGAGATCTGTGACCTGATTAATTTGTTAAAGAATTAGCAAGTTATAGGCCCTTTAAAACTTTTTACGTCTCTCGATTCCTTGGTCATATTAATGGAAAATGTAAACTCTCCACTCTGACATGGTAGAACACTTGGAATTAGCTTTACCTCTGATTGACACTGACACTGGAGACTCCTTACACACTATAAATGTTAAATAAACATCTCTCCACTGCTTCAATGCTTATCTGTTAATGTGCAGCTGCTACTAGAGATAGGACAACGTGTTTTAGTGACAGACAGGAGCACCACTGCCTGAGCTGGTGTTATAGGAAGTAAATCAACATCATCTGACCCGTCAGAGCTGAGAACAGCTGCATAGTCCATAACTGACATCTGTTATTATAAATTTAGTCTTTTGAAGCCGTCAAAGCATCTAAACCCTCTATCTGTGGGTATGTATTATAGAAGACAATGTACCGAGTGTGAAGTGAGGCTGGATGATGTGGCTGGAGCTGGACAGCGGGTGGAAGGAGGGAGGGAGGGAAGGGTGTGAGCAGTGGAGTGTGCACTCCGGAGTGCAGCGGTCCGTTGGAAATCACTTGATCTGCCCCACACGGTTCGATGTGCCTGCCAGCCGCTCTGACAGCAGCCCAGCGGGAACCGCGCTCAGATTCCTCACGCTCACCCACCCTCGCGACACAGCAGAAAGACAGCGAGAGCAGAACTGACTCGCTCGGCATACTTTACACTCCTCGTTCACTTTGAAAGACCGGTTCTGGACAGGAGATGGAAATAATGAACACACAAACACACACACACACACACACACACACACACCTAATAAACGATGATGTGAGAAGAAATCAAGAATAGTTAGAACATCTGACTGTAAAGTGCTAATATACTGTTCCACAGCTCACGTTCTTGTTGATAGTTGATTAGTTTACCATATCAGCCGCTCACAAGCAATCACAAGCACACATTTTGTTCTTGTTTCTATAGTAAAAGAGCATTTAAGTGGGTATATTGAACAAACAAAAATGACATGGTGAGGTTTTCTGTGATGAGACCTTTTTCAACATTTAAGGAAAAAGTCTCCAGTGTCAGTTTTACATCATTAATATATGCAAGAAGGTTATCCAAATGTGTTTGTGTTCTTTCTTAAAAAAGAAAAAAAAAAGTGTGCTAATTGTAGCTTTATGCATTAAGTAAGAACAGAATTAATAGGTAAAATCTGTTCTTACTTAACATATTAAAACTTAAATTAGCCTGTATTTTTTTCTCTTTCTTGAGAAAACACACACACACACACACACTTGTCATAAACCTGGGAAAATGTAAAGAGTAAATAAAAATGACCGTTACAAAGCACTAGAACTGGAGACTCCTTACTGAAATCTGTACCGTATATGTGATCACAGGAAAATAGGAGTTAGTGGAGGAGCTATGCAAATTGTCTGGAATGATAATTTAAGAAATCATTTAAGAAAAACCTATGCCTTAGATAATGTGGATTGTCATTACTTCATCCCTTATAAACATCAATTATAAACCTGTGATTTGCCTTTGACTGCTGTTTAATATTTCTGTGGGGAATAATATATAAATACACATTAGTGTTTTAATAGGACAGGTTTAAAAATAACCATTATATAATATAAAATGTATATAAAAAGCTGACATTTACACCGATATATAACAATTAATGCTGTGAGATTGTTTAATGTGTGTGGGGCGTTCAAGTCAAAATAAGATGTTTGATTGTGCAGAATAACAGAACACAGTTCTGAGAGTAAAAACTCCCTTTATTTCTCTATATAATCCCCTGCTACA
>JAOVVB010000050.1:23737083-23752830 GCA_028570985.1 Heterobranchus longifilis | reverse complement strand
GTCTCTAAGCCGTAGAGCATCGCTGGTCTCACCACTGTCCTGTACACCTTTCCTTTCACTCTCGCTGATACTCTTTTGTCACATAACATACCTGACACTTTTCGTTACTGTCTAATATAGCCTTTCCAGTGAACTCCTGTCTTTATGCTCATGATACCTTAATGTGAAATGCACAGTGTGAATATGACTAACATAATAAACAAATCGTTTGCTAGCAGCTGTTTATGGGAGACGGGATTCATTGTTCATGTGTGTGTCAAATGTTGGTGTAGATAAAATAAATGCCGATATCTCCTGACTTTGATAAGTCCTATCTTTAGATACGAAGTGTGTACATTGCCAGCAGGTACATTGTATGGATATAAAGATGGGTAATGGCATAAAACACTGTCACAAAAGCGAAGGCAATGTCATGGTTGGATAAATGCAGAGGAAATGTGAAGTGTTCTAAATTTTGAAGCCTATTTGCATTCTTGAGGTGACTAAGTGGTGTAGATCTTAAAGCTTTCCTGCTTATTAACCCACAGCGTTCACTCTTATAGTCAATTTTATATACATTTTGTCAGGTAGATTAAAGAATCTTTTTTGAAAATTTTTGAATGAAAAGTTTAAAAAGCAGCAGGTTTAAATAATAAATTGGATTTCTTCTCTCTCTCTCTCTCTCTACAGCTGAATGAAGCATGAAGGCGCTTCCCCCAGACACAGTGCGACTGCTCTCCAGCACGCAGGTGATCACTTCTGTCACAAATGTCGTCAAGGAGCTGATCGAGAACTCGCTTGATGCTGGATCCTCGAGCTTAGAAATCAAACTGGTAAATTAGCGAATAATGTTAACCCTTCAAGCAAAAACACTCTCACAAAAACAAAGACAATGTTGTATATTGTTAATGTTGTTAATAATAATTCATTAATATTTAAATATTAAATAATATATAATAATATAAAATAATAAATATTTTAATATTTATAACCATGTTGTCTTCTTTATTTGTTGTCTTCCCTCATTTATTTTTATACTTCTTGTATAATGTTGATTTAAAAAAAAAAAATTGATATTGTTTTTATTATTATTATTATTTTATTCTTATAGAAGAATCCCTTAACTATAAGTTTTAATTGTTCTCTAAAAGTGACTACTGAGCTACTAACTCATATCGTTTCAGTATTTTAAGATAAAGTAATAATAATTAAATAACAAACAATAAATTAATATTTAAATTAAATAATAAATAACATATAAAAACACTTTTGAGTCACGAAATTTAATTTTTTAGAACTTTTGTTAATATTGTAAGATCCTGATTAGAACCATATTAGAATTTTAGAGCTTTCTCAGTATTTTATATATTAATTTGTAATTTAAGAATTTAAGAAGCAAGTATTTTGAGATGTTGAATTATAATTTTAAAAAAGTGTTAATATTTTGACATAATAAATTTTTTAAAAAACTTTCTCAGTATTTCATACATTTAAGTTTTAGTTTTGGAAAGCATTTTGAAATATTAAACTATAATTTTTTAATCTTCTTTATAATTTTTAGAAACTTCTTTTAGTATTTTGAGATATTAAATTTAATTTAAAATCTAATTTAATCATTCTAACTTCATTGTTTTAATATATTAAAGTATAATCTTGAAAATATTTCGGTATTTAACATACAAAATAAAATAAAAAACTTTTTCAGTATTTGTATATGTTAATTTTTTTTTTTAGAAAAGTTTAAATATTTTGACATACTAAAATATATATGTAGAAAAAGTATTTTGAGAAATTATGATTTAGAAATCCATCAGTATTCTAATTTAAATTATATTTTATGAGACATTTTTAATATTTTAAGATACTAAATCATTTTAGAAAAGTTTCAATATTTTGAGAAAAGTAAAAAATTAAGAACTTTTTTAGTATTTTGAGATATTAAATGATACTTTTAAAAACTTTAGTTTTTTGAGTCTTTTAAGATATTCAATTATAAATGTAGAAACATTTTGAGTATAATAGATGTTAAATTGCAAACGTAGAAACTACATTTTAAGTCATTTTTTAAAAATTAACATTTGCATTTCTTTAAGATATTTAGTCATAAAGTTGAGCAAGTCATCATGATTTCTTTAAGTATTGGGAACAGGCTGCTATTAGAACTGCAGCAGGGCGATGAGTAACAAGGTCGTGTTTTAATTCTAGGAGAATTATGGGTTAGATCGTATCGAGGTGCGAGACAACGGCTCTGGAATCAAAGCTGCCGATACTCCTGTCATGGCAGTAAGTCATTACACGTCTAAAATCTCCTGTCATGAAGATCTGGAGAATCTCGAGACATACGGCTTTAGAGGAGAAGCTCTCGGATCCATATGCGCCGTTTCCGAGGTAACAGTCGTGTCTTTTTAAACCACAGTGATGCTCGTGTCCTTAAAATAGCTTAAAGTGTTTAAATCCAGACCAGTAAAGGATTAGAACTGAATTGAAATAGCTTTAGCTGTCCTAAATAAAAAAGGATGAGAAACTGGAAGAAATGTAGCAGAACACGAAAGCATAAATCAGAGTCATATACAAAAAAAGCAATTGATACTGTATATGTATCTAAGTATCTATATGTATCTTTTAGCCATGTTTTTTTTATGATATATAATGTAGTCATCAGTAAAATTGATAGTTTGTTTGCTTACAGGTCGTTATCACCACGAAAACAGCCGACGATGACATCAGCACCCAGTACACACTCGACTTCAACGGGTGTGTGGTCTCGAAGAGGCCCTCACACCTGGGACAAGGTAAATGTCTATCAGTCATATTAAGATATATTAAAGAGGGAACTGATACAGCTGCCAGAAATATACCAGTATCTTTCCCACAGGTACCACCGTGTGTGCACTGAAACTGTTCAAGAACCTCCCTGTCAGGAGACAATATTACTCCAACAGCAAGAAGTGCAAAGACGAGCTGAAGAAGGTGCAAGATCTGCTCATGGCATACGCCATCATCAAGCCTGAGCTGAGGATCGTCTTAACGCACAATAAGGTATGGACCACGCCTTCTCAGAGTGCCAGTTTCCATCCAGTGTCTCGAGATAAAGCTCGACATTTTTACGTAATTGCTGTCCTGATGAAACGCAGTGCAGACTTTATATCCCCTGTGATTATATGATGAAAATCCTCTAACGATTAAGCAACAAGTTACATGCAGGAAGCACAAGCACTGCTCGACTCGTCCCACCATCTCTCTGAGTACCCGAGAGGCATTCAGGCATTCACTCTGGATAAGGGAGTCTGCCAAGTGCTGTAAATGTAAATGTCCTGTTCAAAGTGAGCTTGAAATACCAAAGAGATCTTTCCTGTCAGCTTTAGCAGGTTTCAGTTTTTTAGGGCTGTCAATATTAACGCGATAACGCATTGTGATTAATCTAGAAAATTTAACGCATTACTATTTTCTCAACCCAAATTAATCATATGACCCTAATGGCTTCCCATGATCGCAGCGCAGCTACCCGGATGTGTGTGATAACGGCACGTTTAACACTTAGTAGCGCGGATAATAAGATGACTGAGAAAACATCACCAGGTGTGCTGAATGGCAAGTTTCATTATAAAAAGCTTCTAGATGGAAGTTTTGGATAAAACCAGGCTACCTAGAAGAGGAACTATGTTATGGCGGATAAGACTCTAGATTGTTGATTTTTGGAGCCAAGGATCCGGGTTCGAGAGATTTTAGTTTAACATTTGTTGAATGTTAATGTTTGAGAGATTATAAAACTCTAACCAGTTTCTCACGCATTTCATTACTACAACACTGAACATTTATAATACAATAAATCTGAGAAAAGTGGAACCTCGGATGACGAGCATAATTCGTTCCGGAAGCGGGCTCGTATTCCAAAACATTCATGAACCAAATCGAATTTTCCAATAAGAAATAATGGAAACTCAAATTATTCGTTCCACAGACCTCCCCCCAAAAGAATACATAAAAATAATTAACACAAAATATAAAGTAAAAATAAAACAAATTAACTTGCACTTTACCTTTAAAAAAAAATGAAAATAAATCCAGACAGATAAGTGTTTCCGTTTGTGCGTGCAGGCGCTGTGTGTTTCTGTGAAGGCGAAAGTAGGAGGTGTGTGTGTGTGTGTGTGTGTGTGTGTGTGTGTGTGCGCGTGCGTGTCCAGTGACACGCGCACACACAGACACAAAGAGCAGCTGATACAGAAAAAGAAAATGTATCTATAACTTCTCTAATGAGACTTGCTTTTGCTTTACACGCGCGCTGTACACACACACACATACAGACACAAAATAAAATATTTTTACGCACATACACGTGGTCACAGTGTTATAGTAAACAGTACACACGTGCACGGATTTTGATTATACCAGTAAGAGACGCGCACTAAGACCCAGCGGGGAGACGATTTACCCACAATTCCACAGCGCAAGAGAGAGAAAAACCGTTATCTAAGATGTGACGCTCGGCGTCAAAATAAGAAGTGCATGCGTGATACATGATACTCAGAACTCGTAAACCAAGACTTGTTCGTCTTCCAAGTCAAAATTTATAAAAATTTTTTGCTCGCCTTGCGGAACACTCGCAAACCGCGTTACTCGCAATCCGAGGTTCCACTGTATTTTAAAATTATGATTAATCATGTTAACTAATTTCAAAATTTTAATCCATTGACAGCACTATTTTTTTTTTTATATCTATATCAGCCTTCTTGGACATCTCTCATTTCAAACCTTCGGTCCCTGTCTGGACAATCAACTGTCCTTTTCCTCTCACGTTGCTAACCTTACACGTCGATTTTTCCTTTATAACATCAGAAGGATTTCGTTTATTTCTCCCCACACATGCCACTCAGGTGCTTGTTCAGTGTTCAGTTATTTCGAGACTGGACTACTGGAACTCACTCCTGGCAGGTCCGCCCCTGTGCACCATTTTCTCTCTGCAGCTCATCCAGAATGCAGCTGCATGACTTTTCAGCCTTCGTAAGTCTTCCACCACACCACCCCATTTCTCCTATTTACCTCAAAGCTCTAATCACACACCGTACTGCACCACGATCCCTCCGACCCTCCTACTGGTCCCAACATCCCTCAGGGTTGAGGAAGACATGCGTCTAGACTGTTTTTTGTTCACCTGCATCAGTTGGTGGAACGAACTTCCTCTAGATATCCGTGCAGTCACTGGCGTTCCCAACAGTTGATGGTACTTTAAGTCAGTAACCTAGTAAACCTGTGTAAGGATATTTTTATTGATGGCTACTTCAAATCGTTCAGCTAATCGTTGCATGAGACCACCAATGTCAAATCATGAACTAAGAATTGTATTGTTTTCTTCAGCAACAACAAAATCATACATTACAAGGCTTCACCCATCTGCACCTGAAAGGCAAAGGTCACTCTTTCGAAGTGTGCACATTCCGAATAGGGAAGATCGACGGTTTTAAAGAGGTGCAAATGAGGCCATCTATGTCAAATTCGAATAACCCTCTCACAACAGAGGAGGCGGCCTATGCCACCACTTAGCACCCATTTAAAATACGGTTCTTTTATCACTCTTAATGTGGGTTCATACTTTGACTCAGGCGGCCCTAACGACACACACGGGGGAAAACAACAACAACAACAACAACCCCCCACAGGTCACTATTAGCGTGTTAAGACTTAATGACTCAAAAGGGTTTGTATACCTGCAATTTAGAAGTGATGAAGTCTTTTATATGAGGGCTGAAACATCTTTACAAACTCAAAACAAGTTCACTGAAACATGACTGAAAATCTTCATCGACAAAAATGATTAAATTCATTTCGAAGACTATCTCATTTTCGTTGTTGCTGGGGGCGAATTTGTTGTTTAATCCCGCATGTGGATCGAGCACAAGATATGCAAATGACCCAGATTTCCTCTTACTAGAAATTTTATCCATCCATCATGTGTTTTCACCTTTAGGTTACTGCAGGTTTCTGGTTAGTGTAGGAATTGAAGAATGAAGCATGACTGGTTAAAAGATCTGGGTGTTTAGAATGGAATACATGTATAAAAACAAATTCTCAGCAGCATGCTTGTATATAATCCAAACACAATATGACAGATTATTAAAATATTTCCCTGTTAAAAAAAGTGCAGGTACAAGTAGATGCATGTTGGAAGCATTTTTAACAGGGTTTCTGCAACAGGTCAGCGACAAGTCTCTGCATTTCTTAAATCTTACATTATAAATTAATTATTATGTCATGTGTGATCTTTTACATCACAGATTGGTTTCTGTTAAGCTCCTTTTGCTTTGCAATCGAAATTGAAAACTGAAACGTTTGGTCATTTAAAATAAGGTAATCAGAGTTTCTGTGTGTGTGTGTGTGTGTGTGTGTATTTTTAAACACCACATCCACTAAAGTAAGGAACAACATTCTCACTTATTTGCATTCAGGTGTTTTTTTGGCCTGTAATAATATATTTGGCCACTTGGTGTCGTCATATGTCTACAAAATGATTTGTTGGTCTCAGTGCAGCAACATGTAGGGTTGAATGACCATTACTAATACACAGTCATGCCACAACACCAGATAGGATGTACAGAATACAGAAAAAAAAAAAGATTTTTATTTTCCTGCTAAAGTGCTTAAAAGAAGACAATTGTTAAAAATATAATTTTACCCTTTTGGAAGATTTGAAAACTTTGGAAATATATGTTTCTTGGGAAATGAAAAGAAATGTTGTAGGAAATATACAAATATTTAAAAAGACATGCATATGTAGAAATGGCTTTTTTCGACCTTGTGTCTCAATATTGTTTGAATTTTTTATCATCCATACTTTCGATAATCCAAGCTGATTAGTCAGAGATAACATCCTGCCAAGACGTAGCTTAAATTCTGACAGCACACTCATATCAAGGGAATGTTCCTCCATCAATCACTTTCCTGATTTCCTGGAAAGCTCAGGCTGAAGTCTAGTCCCTGCTCATATTCCTTTTGGCATTGCTATATGACAAATGAACCCAGGAGAAAATACTCTCAGACAAATGTGGTCAAATATACGGACAGGGTGACATTTTAAAAGAAAAACAGATTATACATTTTTTTATTTGTGGACTTGAATTACTAAACTCCTACAGTTATATTCTCAAATATATTATACAGTTTTACACATGCCAGGGTGCTTTTTGTGGTCATGGCCTGTGCATTTTTTTAAGATCCAATGACAAATGTTAGGCTTCCATATTAATTTTCTTCAAAATGTATTGAGGTTTGATTTGCATTTAACAAACTGCTACATAGCAAATGGTAGATTAGCAAAGCGAACTAACTGTACTACAGTAGCTATATGTGCTCATCAGAGGCACTAATGATCTCTGCTATTCCCTTGTTTAATTAGTGGTCACTTATGACAGGACATGCCATTGCAGTTGCTCTTTTGTGAATTTGTAGCTTTACTGAGATTTATCTTGTTTACTTAATATGAAGGAAATGTAATAAAACGTTCCATGACACGTACGTACAAAATAAGTGAATGATCAAGTGTCTCTCACTCATCTGAACGTGGGTGAAAACACTAACAGGAAGGATGCGTTTATAAATTTTAAATGTAAAAAGGGGCGTCAAACCGGGACTTTTGATTGTGCGGAATTACAGAACACAGTTATGAGAGTTAAAACACTCCCTTTATTTCTCTATATAATCCCCTGCTACACTAATGCACTTATCCCAGTGTTTCACTAGTGCTTGGACACCATCAAGGTAGAAAGATTTCTCAGTATGGTCAAGATCGGACTGCCTGCTTCACGTATGAAACACTGGCCTTCCAGGAACTCCTTCAATGGCCCAAACTTGTGGAAATATTCTATAGCGAGGTCAGGACTGTACAGTGGATGTGGCAATAACTCTCAGCCGAGTTCCAGTAGCGTGCAAGTGGTGCTGGTGAATAATTGTATGTACAGTTCACACAGACAGATGCGTCTCTTCTGCATGTCGGCGACAAGTTATCTGTTGATTTTCAAGGTGTAGGCGTTCCACTCGCTCCGAGCCACCTCACCCAGGATTGTCATTCACAGGCGTATGGCTTTCTTTAAAATGTTCCTCGCTAGGAGTCTCATCACCGTTCTGTGCTTTGACGTCTTCTGTAAATGTCAATCTCAATCACCAGAAATGTCAACACAAGTCCCGATTTGACTTGAACGCCCTTTGTAAATAAGCATGGATGTATAGTGTATTATTTATTTTTTTAAAACACATCCTGAAACATCTTTTTCTCTTAGCATTTTTTCCACAATACTCTCCAACATCAAGGCAGACGAGCTCATCTCTTTCCCTGTTATTTCCACACGTAAACGGCATCACTTATTCTCTCATTAACATGCAGCTAAAACACAAGCGGCCCTGTGATTTACCCAGCGTCTGCATTTATAAAAAGGCAGGTTGTTAACAGAGCATGGCTAATTTCTGAAACATATTTTGGTTTCGCGTTACACCTTGCCACTCTGATTGGAATCCCTTCGGACCCTGTTTGGATAGTTGCCAGGAGTTACCTCTGATTGGCTCCACACACACACACACACACACACACACACACACACACACACACATCTGCTTGGCAGAATAAGTGATTTGTCTTCGGGGAGCTCTTTTGCCCTGCTGGTGGGATGAGAAGCTGTGCCTGGTATTGATTTGGTTGGTGGGCTGAGGGATGTCTCTAGGGAACTAATAAAAATAATTACAAAAAGATCATCAAAGCTCAGCAACCCCGTACCCTGCACATGAATAAATATGTGATAAAATTAATCAGAGGGGAGCCGAGGCTGCTTGTGTGGTCAACAGAGACGCAATTTTGACTGTACTGTAGGCATTACACACTTCTATTGCATGACTTCTTATTTTGGTTTAAGTGACCAGTCAGCCAAAACATTATTGACTGACCGACTGGAGGGGGGAAAAAAAACTAACTAATAATTGTTATTTTTATGTTCCTATGTAGGGAGTCCTCTGGTTTTGTAACTTTTTTGTAAGATGATGAAAAATGGTTGAAGGTACAAAAACGGGCTATTTTTAGTGTAAGACTTTACACTTTAGTGTAAGAAATATTGCATATTAGGGCTGTAAGACTCGAGTCAAGTCGAGATTTGTCCCAGATTTATTGGCGTTTGTACGTGGACTTGTCTCAGGGTGCTGTCACACTAGGGACTCAGGCACAGATCTGAGTACGTTTGACCGAAAATCTGGAACGTTTGCATAATGTGAACAGACCGAACTGGGAACAGACAAGGATCTTGAGCACGGTACGGTTTACGTAAAAGACAACTCGTACCTGAACACAGAAGTGGAATGCTGTTTAGAATCTCATCCCTCGAACTGCAGGGCCACAGCCTTTAAAGCAGGGTTGCTCTTGATATTTTCTTGGAAATATCAATAATATTTGGAGGCGGCACGGTGGCATACTGGTTGGCACTGTCACCTTGCACCTCCAGGTTCCAGGTTCAGTTTCCGCTTCAGGGTCTTTATGCATGGAGGTTGTATGTATGTTCTCCCCGTGCTTGGTGTAGTTTCATAAAACAGTTAGAAGACATGCAGATTAGGCTAATTGGCGTTCCTAAATTGCCCGTAGTGTATCATTGAGAGTGTGTATATACTGTAGGTGTGTCCTGCGATGGATTGGATAACCTGCCTCATGCCCTAGGTTTCCTGGGATAGGCTCCAAGCACCTCGTGGCCCTGTATACAGGATACAGGATAAAGTTGTGTAGATCATGAGTGAGTGGGACAGTGGGTGAAAGGTCGACTTCTTTGTACAGTGGTCCCTCGACATACAAACGCCCTGACTATCTGAAGCAATTTTAGCATACGAGCAACCGAGCCGAACCGAATGGCAGCTAAGTTGAGCATACATCCAGGAGCTGTTTAAAATTGGATGTTGAAGTCACTCTCACTGTTATTTGACTTGGCTTGGACAGATACATTAAATACGAAGGTACAAAAGTTTTTGGCTTGAGGCTACCCTTTAAACAATAAACCCCTTTAAACTCAGAGTGCAGGCAATGAGGCATGATGTTATGACGTGAACTAGCTTCTGATCAGCCTTCCAAGGATTTGTTCTTTTGTTCGGAGCAATAATGCTACAGAGCATCTCTGGCCAGGAGTTTCAAGAGCGTGATTGCTCTGTCAAATGAGAGAACGACCTTGTCAAGTCAAGTGGCTTTTATTGTCATTCCTCTATACAACTCATATATGCTGGATACTCAGCATAATAAATGCGCGAGACAATATAGGCGCACGACATGTGCATGCTAACTAGAAAGGACCTGAAGATCAGACTTATTAGATTTAAAAAAAAACAATGCACACTGTTGTCTCCACTCTAGATTATTAAGCTTTTTTAACCAGCGAGGTCTTTTTAAGGATACAAATTTTGATGATCCTATCAGGAACTGAACCTGCTTACTGTAAATAAGTACTAGCATTTTTTTTTCTTTTGTATATTATTATGGTATTATTTTGAATTTACTTGGGTTTGGGATTCATCAAAAAACATAATATGCAAATATTTAAACATACTATTAGCATGCATTAACACCTTGTATGATCTTGTTAAGCTCATTAATTCAGTGTGATTTTTTTTTACTTAACCCAGACCAGAGTATGTGTTTCTATAGCAAGCTCCAGACTGAAATATCACCCATGTATGGATGTATTTCATATTCACTTATTTCTATAAACGTCTAGTGTTTGTAATTAACACTTTATTTGACAGGGTGTTGGATGTGGCGTAAAGCGAGCTCGAGTGCGCTCCAATCTAAAAGGTGGCTAATGCTATAAAGAGTATTAAGAATAATCTAACAGTCTGTACATGAGGTTGCTGTACATTGTAAATACTATCTTGTGAATAATAATTGGTAGAAACCTCCGGTGACCCTATTCATCTATTCCTATGGGATTTTTCTGTTTGGGTGGAAAGGTGGAGCAGCATCTTGTCATACTAGATGAGGAAGCATCTTGATTAGTCCAGTAGGGTGTGGCTTTCCTTCCTCTGTGTTCATTAGGAAAATGTACCATCAAATGCACACCCACTATGGTTTACTTCTATGATGCTATGAGTGACGTAAAAATAAAGTAAAATACCCAGTAGTGCCTGTCTTTTCCCACCTCACATGAGTGTACAATCCTAGATAATAGGTTTTGTAAAAGTACAAAGTCATTGAGCAATCGCAATCTTCACAAACCTCCCAGCTTAGCAAGGTGTAAAAGTCACCTTAACGAGAGTAACCCGAGGCTGTTGATTAGTCAGAGCAACCGCCTTGGCTAACAACCAAATGGTGTGTGTGCGTCTTTGAACAAGAGACAATCTGTATAAATCCACACCTTAATGATTATATGGAGGGAAAAGAGCAAACAAAAACAAGGCACTATTCATCCTCCCACACCTCCCACTATGTATTCTCTGCATTCTCCTTTCCCCCCCCCATTCATCATTTTTTTTTTAAATGCATATGGTACATCCTGATGTACAGCGGATAAAATTAGCCTCCCCCCTCCGCATGCTGCAGAGCAAGGAGAACCATTGTGAAGACAGCATTGTCCTTGACCAGCACGTAAACAATGCCTCATATTACAGCCTCAACCCCCCCGAGGACTCTGTGCATCCATAGAAACCATGTCCTTCTCTTCTCGAGAGGTACTGGAAGGGAAGGAAAAATATGGGATGAATATGGGATGATTGTCATAGGGATCTTTAGGGTCGGCCATCCTTGGCTACATGTCCAATAGAGGATCATTGTTCCTGCTCTTTAGGTAGGAAGAGTGGATGTTTTGATTCCTCTATCATTATGAGAGTGATCATAGGCCATCTCATAGGTTAATGTTCCCCTCAAAGCAAGGCAAGGTTCTGCAGGAGGCTGTTGAAAAGAAGACGAAGCAGCTGATTTACCTGATCTTGGGTGAAGTATTTGTTAGTCCGCTTCTGTGCACATCATTGTCCATTTTCTCAGTCTGCCAGAGCCATGATCAGACTGCCTACTTCACATTTGAAACTCTGGCCTCCCAGGAACTTCTTTAATGGCCCAAACATGTGGAAATGGCATGGAGTAAGGTCAGGACTGTACAGGGGATGTGGCAATAAGTCCCAGCCGAGTTCCTGTAAGGGGTTCGTGCAAGTGGTGTTTGTGAATGATTGTGTGTACTCCTTCTTTAAACGGTTTTCACCATTCAAATGTATTACTGCGGCTAAGTGTCTCATCGCCATACTGTGGAGTCTTCTGTAAATCGCATTCAGTGTTTTGGGGAATTTCATTACAAGTCCCGGATTGACTTGATCATCCCTCGTACATTAGCGACTCTATAAGGAACCGATTTTTCAGGGTCGTCTGTTACAGGATTATCCAGTCTTGGGCTCATTGGGACATAAAGAGAAATAGTGCCAGTAACTTTTTTTTTTTATTCCACTATCTGGTTCGATTTTTGGATCGCCAACATGACTAAACACGAAAAGTTGACCATATAAACAATTGTGCATTCATTCTTTTAGAATCAAATACAAAGCAGATATCTCATCTGTTGAGAATTGGCATTTGTTAGAAGTAGTGGCATGAAGAACCACTGAAGTAGTAACATAAAGCAGTGATGCAAGAAAAATAACATAACCACTTTTGCGAAATCATCATATTTATAGTCAAATAAACAAATAATAATGATATGGTAAAAAGTTAGTATCTAGCTAGCAGTACAGTAAGTGGGAATTGACTGATCAGTGATCAGTGAGAATCTGAGCTTGTTGTGTCACTGTCTTAACATACAGGAGCTAATCCTTTTTTCCGTTCTAAAGCGATACAGTTTTTTTCTCCTACATGCAGAGGTGCACAATGTCCTGTTCGTCCTGTCTTATGATATACAGTGTGTAGTGTGTGAAATACCCGCGGCGCTGTAGCAGGGGTCTAAACGGGAGTAATGACTCTTTGATTGGAGCGGGCATGGACCAGAGTGAAGTGCACTTGTCTGAGCTGCAGAGAGCCCTTGATTGTACAACAACCCATGATCACATTAGGAGAGGGCACCGGTGAGAGGGTTTACATAAAGTAGAAAGAGACCAGGGGATGGAAAAAGTGCTTGTGCAGAATGAAGCAGATTGATCCCACCAGTTGCATGCTGAGAGCACAGTGGCTACTCGGTTTGATATGCTACATCCCTGTGCATCAGAGGAGATCCTGGGATTGAAGGTAAAGAAGTTGTGCACCTACATTACATTGTCACATGGTTGTTGTTGCTTCGACCATCCTGGCTGTGGATGGTACTCACACCTCTGCAGTCATCAACCTGCCTAGTCCTTGTGCTGAGTTAGGAAAATTCTTCTCTATCTATGCAATATAATTTGTCTAGACAGCTGTCTTAAACAACGTTATATGTCAAAGATTTTAATTAAATGCCTGCGTGAATGTGGCAGAGATGCGCCTCCCGTCCCGTATCAAACCGCAGGGATATAATATAAAGTGAATGTAATTTAAGTCTGCACTCCTCCTATGACTAGCGATGGACAGCCGCATGTTAAACGTGCATTTAGATTTAGATTTAAAGATCTGACTCTGAGACATTGAATTAATTATCTTACTCCACAGAATAACCCTCTGGCTTTCAAGCTGTTATGATGTACTAAATAGCCAATTGTTGATTTAATTTAATCACGTTTAGCCTTATTTGAGTAAATAGTTCGGGCTTTTCTGCTGCTTTCATGTTGATGTTCTGCAACGATGTATGACTGCGCAGACAGACCAGAGTGTCTCATACATCTGCATAAACGTTCTCTGCTGGACTTTTCATCAGCCGTTGTGTAGGAAGTCACTGCTCAATGTTGAGCCCAGATAGCACAGTGACTTAGTGGTTAGCACTGTGGCCTGAAAGCCTCTAGGCTCAAGGGTTTGAATTCCACCTTGATTCTGCATGGTTGGAGTTTGCATGTGATGTTCTCCCCGCGAGTTTGTGGTGTGTGCATGTGATAAAATTCGCACCCTGTCCAGGGTGTAACCCGCCTTGTGCCCAAACTTTCCTGGGATAGGCTCAAGGCTTTCTGCGACCATGTATAGGATAAGCGGTATAGAAAATAAATGAATGAACGATGGAATGTTAAGCCCTGACCTCTATCTTCCAGGCACACTTGACAGGCAACAGGTCAACATCATTAACTAATAATGCCACATGCACAAGCGCTCTCACAGTCTTTTATACATGTAGGCCAGTGATGTCAGTGCAATCACAAAAATCAAACTCTTGTTTTTCTGCTTGTTTACAGATAAGCCTGAATCGTTCATTACTACAACCCTTGATTGCCTAATGTGCGTGGATAATTTTAGATCAAACTGATTTCATGTGTCATGTCCAAAGGTGCCGGCTTAAAGAGATAAAGCAACAGCATATGTGTGCATGGCATGCCAGTAAAATACACAAATCTGTTTCACAGATCTACATGGTGAGAAGAACGGCACATTTGGCACAGCCACGTCGATCCCTCACGCATTTGCCTTTACTCCCTTTTTTCCCCGACTAAGGCATCTGCTGAGTACATTTTTTTTCCCTCCTCCTGTAGAGAAGCAGTGGGCAGATGGTGGCTCAAGGTTTAAGTGATTAGAGGATGTAGATCGGAATACAAATTGGATTAAACGAAATTAAACCGAACGAAATTGAATTGCGTGGCCAGTGCTGATGTCTTTGCCTCATCTATATACAACCTCTGCCAGGAAGTCGGCACTGTATAAGTGAAGCAGATGCTTCAATCAGGTAGCATTGTGTCTGTGTTTGTGATTATTAAAGAAGTTTAATAAAAGTCAGGGCTTCATTCTTGATTTGCTCATTTTGATTATTATCAGCGTTCAATCTTATTCCTTCTCTGGTAAAACAAAAGATCAGAGTACTTATCTGAAGAAATCTCGGTGGCATTTTTTATAAGAGCGCACCTATCGTGGAGGGCAAAGAGCGATCCATGTTTTGTTATCTGATAGGAGCAAATCTGATTAATCTATTCCAGAGCTTAAGCCAGTTTAATCGGGCCATTCTGAGCGAGCTCGTGAGCTTGATCAGGACCTGAAGGTCATGATGTAGCATGTGCTGACTTGCGAGTTGGACACGCAGTTATAGTCCGTAGTGCCAAGTGAAAACATTGAAGAGAACAGAATACATTATGTTTTCATACACCTTTTAAAGAAGCTCTAGCTTTTAGAGGATTAGATAATGATCCATTAGTCACTGTCACAGGTTTCACAGAGGCCTGTTTCCTGTCAGTTGCCCCACTTAGATAACAGACAGGAGCTCTGATCATTAATCAATGAGGGAAATGGCAGGGATTAGCCAAAACGAGTTGGAGTGTGGAGAAGTCACCTCCTCCAAACCAGGGGTCAATACAACACAACAGGGGACAATTGACCTTACGGAGTCTTTAGAATAGGAAGACACCCGTCACATTCGCTCTGTCTTTCTCTCTTTGACTCGAACTACCTTTGTCATAAACAAGAAAGAAAAAGAGAACACATTTTCACCCATGTATCTATCTCGTCCTGTTTGTTGTTATCAGATTCACACAGTTAGCTAGCATTATTATCTGCCTGCTAAACAAAAAAGCCTCCTGTTTGTACTTTGCTTCCTCTACAAATCTCAACCTTCAGTTCTGAACGTCAGCACAGCACCTGGCTCCCTGAGGAAGGTACTCGTCCCTGTTTCTTTTACTCAGCTTGCCCCAAGCGTTCTTTTGAACTATATATCCTTTATTATGAATAGCATGAGCTAT
>JAOVVB010000050.1:23696071-23711027 GCA_028570985.1 Heterobranchus longifilis | reverse complement strand
ACTTATAGGAGACATTCTCAAGGTGTTAGCGCCAAAAACCAGGCCCAATACCCACCACAAAGATCTTAGGATCTGGTATGTGCAGACAATTTGGCTGTCGTCTACCAATTTTTCCAGTGCAAGCACCCAAGGCTCATTCCCTCACGCAGTACAGTGGGTTTAGGAGTTCCCCAAGAACCATCCGTTGAAGGTTGAATTCAAGAGGTTATCCCTGTGTCCTTTTAAAATAAAAAGAAGAAAAATTGTTACAAGCAAAAATGAGTGTGTACTTTTCCAGCCCACTAAGACTTCTTAAACATATGAGACATAAGTTTAAGCCATCATCATGGCTGGACGTGTCTTTATAATTTTTATTGTGACTGTAATGGCACAGGGGCTTGAGCAGGACATCGTTTTTGTAGTATGTGTATAAAGTCTGATGAGTGTGTTATTTTTGTCTGTCTGTATGTTTGTGTGTGTGTGTGTGTCCACGGTGTGTTTAGGATGTGCACAGTATGTGATTAAGAAGATTTTGTGTGTGTGTGTGTGTGTGTGTGTGTGTGTGTGTGTGTGTGTGTGTGTGTGTGTGTGTGATGGATTCTAATAAAGCGACAAGCTCCGGTTCCAGCTCTCAATTAGCTCGCAGCTCCACCTATTAACTCCTACATATGCATAAATTAGCAGGCGCATATTAACGACGTCTTGCACGGTTTGCGTTAGCGACAGAAGGGGTACCCAGGGAGCGGGGCGACGTGGGAGACGGGCACGTGCCAGTCAGGGGAATGCAAGCATGGTTCTGGTGCCGTGGAGAGCTGCTGAGCTGGCAGACATGTACGTGTGGGTGTGTGTGTGTGTGTGTGTGTGTGTGTGTGTGTGGAACGCAGATGGGTGGAGCAGAAGGAGAACCGATATTGTAGGCCAAGTCTAAGCAACGGCACTACTATGCAGATGCTGCGGCGGCGGCTGGAGACGCGGAGACGAGCAGTGCATCACGTGCAGCAGCGACGATGGATATTATGGGATGTCGAAGGGAGATTTGAGCAGATGTGTGATGATGATATAACCATAGTTCTATTCATAAATTTTAAATATTAGCTAATAACTATGGAATAACAAATTCAGTGTCATGCTGTTGTAGGAACATCCATGTAGGTGTGGTGTGGTGTAGTGGAGTTTAAGTGAATAAAAGATGTTTTTTTCTAAAAATGAGAAAAACAAACAAACAAACAAACAAAAAAGGTAAAACCTAAATTTTAATTACAACCAAAAAGGAGAGCAAAACAAAAAGTGAAAATCAAGAAATATTTTTTAAAATACAATAAAAAGTTAATTTTATTCAACACAACAAGCTGAAGATAGAACTCATAAAGATTAAAATAAAACATTATCCTTTAATTCAATTAAAAACCTTTAAAGAATTATTTTAAAGCTGATTTAATTTAGAGCTGAGAAATAAGAGCAAAAAAGAAAAAATCTATATAAAAATTAAAATAAAAAAATGTATTGACACATGTTAATGATACTCCATGTAATGTCTACAAAGGATTTTTTGTAACAATAATAATAATAATAATAATAATAATAATAATAATAAACATTTATTTAAAAAAAGAAATAAAATTTAAGATAAAACTTTGATTACAATTAAAATGGAAAACAAAAGCAAAAATGCAAAAAGTTGTAGATTATTTAAAACTTGAAGAAAAAAATTTAAATGAAATGAAAACTTCGTTATAAAACAAATTAAAAATTCATATAAAACATATACATTTCAAAACTTAATTTAAAACTCTCAAAAACTCTCAACTTTAAAAGAAAAAAAAAGAACATGTTAATACATTTTATGTAATATCTACAAAAGGAATATTTTAAATAAAAATGAATCATTTAGTTCAATAATTAAACATAAGGTACAACTTTGAACTTAAACTTTAAAAAAGTGAAAAAAGTGTTTACATTTTGATGGTTTTACGGTGAAGTACAATTTTTTACAATTTTGACAAAAACAGCTGTTTTTAGTTAGTTTGTAATCACAACATCCATGCTTTCTTAGAAAAGCATATTTTGATATCATTTGTTATGATATTAATATTACTTCCTCGAATGATGCATGTAACTCACACACCTATACTCGTGACATTAGTGACTGGAGAGGCTCCAGATTCTCCTTATTTCTTCTACATGTCTATTCCTGATGGAGTTAAAGTGTGTAGGATGTGAGAGAGTGTGTGTGTGTGTGTGTGTTTCCTCCTATTCCTCCATGTGCTCTGAAGCACACAGGCAACAGATTGCAGTCTCCATTAAAGCCGAACGCTGTCACATTCCCTGACAGCTCTTCCACCGGGCATTTACTCTGAGAACACGGCAACAAAACATGCACTGCCCGAGCCGCAGTGTCCCGCAATTACCGTCTCACTGTCTCTGTCTCCTGCGCCGTCCCTCCGTCCCACCGCTTTGTCTGTGAACACTCGCTCACAGTTTCTCTTCTTTTATGTTTTGACATTTTCTTTTTTATCTTCACTTTGATTGATGACTCAGAACTCAGAAAATATTCAAGTGTCTAGTGCTGATAAACTGCTTGGACACATGCACACACACACGCACACATATATACACACACACACACACACACACATACACACACACAAAGAACTAAGGCTGCAGGATAACAAAAACATCAGAAAAACATAAAACATTTGAAACTACAAGGACTTTTGATTGTGCAGAATAACAGATCACAGTTCTGAGAGTAAAAACTCCTTTTATTTCTCTATATAATCCTCTGCTACTCTAATGCACTTATCCCAGTGTTTCACTAGTGCTTGGACACCATCAAGGTAGAAAGTTTTCTCAGTACGCCAGAGCCATGATGAGACTGCATGATTCAGTCCGCGCCTGAAGTTATCTGTCAATTTTCAAGGATCAGTCGTTCCTCTTGCTGGATGTTCAACTGTTTTAAGAGTCTTTATCACTGTACTGTGCTTCTGTAAATATCAAACACTTTTACACCTTTATTACCCAGAATATTTATCACAAGTCCCGGTTCGACTTGAACGCTCCTAGTAGTTGTTTTTGAGGGGGTGTGGCATAGATTGAATGTTTATTAAGGTAAAAAAAAAAAAAGTAAATAACCATATATAAATATAATGAGGAAAGGTAAATAAACTTTAAGAAATTAAAAAATATTAATTTAAACATATCTAAATTTAGTAAATGTAAAATTGAACAGATAAATAAAAAAATCAATAAAAAACACAAAATACACAGTTTGATCAAATGATATTAAATAAAAAAAGGAAGAAAAAAAAAGAAAAGTGTGGATAAAACTTCAAAACAAATCAAAAACAAGCTAACAAAATTATGAAGTAAATAACATGGAATAAAAGAAGATAAAATATGTGAAATAGAAAGTATACAAAAAATAGAAAAAGTATTAGATAAGATATAAGAATTAAATAAATAATAATTAAAATGTGTAAGTAAAAAAAGAAACAGAATCAAATGATGCAAGTAAAAATCAATGCAAATGAAATAAATAAATAAATAAATAAATAAATAAAAACCACAAAAAGCTAAAAGCCATAATCTAAAGCCAGGTCTTTTGAATCTTATTTCTAAAAGATGTTTGATGTGTGGGTTCGGTGTCTCGTGCCTTCTTCTTATAACGATTCAGCTCGGTTCATTATTCCACTTTATTATTAATGATATTGATCTCTTTAATGCTGCCCATTGACTCGCTGCTCCTGATCTTGACTTAATTCAGGTCGTGCTGCAGTCGTCTGGAAGAGAAGCTACATAGCTTAGTTGCATGTATGTAGAATTTTATCTTAGTTATCTCAGAAGTAAAGCGGGCCTGTCGCGGTTACCTGAGGATCCTCGTGCAGGAATCAGCATCAGATTTGAAGCTTGTGGGAAGAAGAAGGTGTAAAACGTCAGAGGTGCATTTACACAGAAGTGTTCCTTCATCATTCGTACCTGCCTGGTTAGTGTCAAATATTAAAAAACAACAGAAAATGTTGCAGGACACAATAATAATAATAATAATAATAATAATAATAATAATAATATATTCTGTAACCTTTTTATTTTGCCTGAGATGAAACGGATACTGTGTGTATTGGATAAAAGATTTCTTTAGTAATCATTAAAATAAATAAATAAATAAACAAAAGTAAAAATAAACACAAGTTATTGTCAGTTGATGAGCGCAAAAATGTCTAAATATCAAAATAGTTTTTGCAGACCTTTCCAATTTCCCTCCTCTTCCCCCTCAGCCCTTCATCTCTCCATTTTTCTTTTCTTTTTTGTCTCTAATTAGTTTTTTTTTTTTCATGAAGAGCCTGAGGTCATTCCAGCAGGTGAGGCCTCTTTTCTTTATTACAGTCCATGAAGAAGCGAGAAGAGGTGTAGAATTAAAAATAAATGTGTTCTTCTCGGTCACACTCCAGGAGAGTCATATTAAAGTGTAAACACACAGGTGTGATTAAAGCAGGTGTCGCTGGAGACAGCTTAGCGAGTCCGCACATACTGTATGTCTGAACGCTGAAGGCTAACCCCAAACAACCTCCAAGCGCTGGCACTTTGACTCGTTTCTGTTTTCTCCTCCATCGCAGAAGAAGAGAGATGTTTTTACTTTTTTATTTGCGAGTTTGTTTATCGACTCGGTTACGCCATCGACTATAAATATAAAAATATATGTATATCTTAAAAAAAAAAAAACTACAGTCCCATGGGACGAGATGGACGTTACTCATCCTCCTCTCTTCCTGCGAAACCTCGCTTTGAAATCCCTCCCTCCCCCGCTACTTCCTGACCAGAAGGACACACTCTTACCTCATTAAAAATCCAACAGGCATTAATGTTAGATGAGAAGGATGGAGTGGAGGAAGAAATATATAGAGCGAGAGAAAACAGGGATGGGTGTGTGTGTTTGTGTGTACGAGTGTGTGTATGAGTATAAGAGTGTGAGAGTGTTTTATAATAGTGTGTGTACGCATATAATATGTAGGAGTGTGTAGGAGGGTGTGTAAAGTTGTACAGTAGCTGTGACAGAGTGTGTGTAAGAGTGTGTGCGCATGGAAAAGTGTATGCGAGTAGCAGTGTGTGTATACAGTAAGTGTGCAATGTGTGTGTCTATGAGTGCAGGGGTGTAGTAGTGTGTGTATGTGTGTAATGGTTTGTGTAAAAGTGTAGGTGTCAGAGAGCGTGTGTGTAAGTTTATATACAGTATATGTGTGTGTGTGTGTGTGTGTATGGGTGTGCGTGTAAAAATGAGTGTGTGTACAGTAACAGTGTGTTTAAGTGTAAAAATGTGTGTGTGGATGTGTTTGAGAGTGTGTGAAAGACTGCGTAAGCGTACAAGTGTGCGTACATGTGTGTGTATGAGTGTGCATGTAAGAATATGTGGAAGTATGTGTGGAAGAGTGTACAAGGGTGTGTGAGTGTGTATACGATTATAAGACTGTGTGTACGAGTGTGTATATGGGTGTAAAAGAGTGAGGGTGTGTCTAACAGTGTGTGTATGAGTGTGTATACGAGTAGAAGAGTGTGTGTACGTGGACGTGTGTGTAGCACCCTGGCCGTAGCTGTAGCCGGGGCGGGTCAGGGTAAAGGGTGAAACTCGTGAATTGTGTTTAAATAATAATTGAGTGTGATTGGCTCTGCTCATGTCCCTCTGGTCTACGGTGGCTCCTGGGGGACACGCAGCTCAATTCCAATCCCAGCGTCCTGAGCTCCATCGACACGTCTGTGCGCGGGGTCGATGGCGTCGATGCTGAATTGACCCTGGGTTTGGACAGAGCAGTCTATAAGCATCAGTGCCATGCTGACTCAGCGACAGCTCGCATTGACTCTGCAACTGCTTAGCGTTCCCGTAACACCACGTTATACGCTACGGATATGTACCATGTATTTATTATACAGTTATATACAGTATATATATATATATATATATATACCTTCATGAATCGTACAAATTGAATTTCTGAAAATTTAACTTGAAGCCTTAGGATATGTTTTTATCTTTAACTGAAAATAAATTCTACAATAATTTTTTTTACCTGGTAAATTTTTCTATATTAAATTTAATTATGTGAATAAATTCAGTAATGAGGGTCTATTGAGTGTTTGTGAGGAATGCTGTGTATACGGTAATAATGTGTTGTAGAAGGCAAGCAGAGCATGCTGCAAAAGTGTGTGAGTGTGTGTGTGTGTGTGTGTGTGTTATTGCATAATGCATGTCGTGGTCTTGAGGCTCTCTGTACAGAATAATTATGTATATAACAGCCTGAACACACGTTCAGGCGTCTCGAACACAGTACCACATTACCAACATGATCAGCACCACCACCATCAGTGCCATCATCGTGACCTTTATTACTACCATACAGTAATTACCACCACCACCACCACCTTTATCACAACCATCATTACCACCAGTACCGTAAGCATCATCATCACCACCACAACCTTTATCATTACCATCATCATCACCACCACAACCTTTATCACTACCATCATTACCATCATCATCACCACCACAGCCATCACTGCCATCACCGTGACTTTTATTACTACCATATTACCACCATCATCATCACCACTACCTTTATCACTACCATCATTACCACCAGCACCGTAAGCATCATCACCACCACCACCTACTTAAACGTCATCATCCCTACCATCATCATCTTCATCACTACCACAGCCATCACTGCCATCATCATGACTTTTATTACTACCATCTTTATCACCATCACCACCTTTATCACCACGATCATCACCATTTTTTATCACCGCCACCGTCGTCATCATTACAATCACTATCCCCATCATTACCATTCTCATCACCAGCATCATGACCACCATCACCCTCACCACCATTATCACCACAATCACCAACATCACCATTTTCACTCCAACCACAACGATCACCATCATCACTACCCTCATGACCACAAACACCACCTTTGTCGCCATTATCATCATCACTAACATCACCACCTTCACCACCACCACCTATATCTTCATCCCCATCAGCAGCTTTACCATCACTACCACTAACATCATCACCATTACCACCTTAAAACGTGCAGTTTGGCATGAAGGAACAATTCAGAAAGGTTTGGGATGTTATGGAAAGGTTTAAAAAGGAAATTAATCTGTGGTCATCTTCACGAAAAAGGATAGAGGTCTTGTTCAGTCTTTGCAGTTTTTGTAAGTGTTAGAACATTTCTTTTGTGTGTGTGTGTGTGTGTGTGTGTGTGTGTGTGTCTGTGTGTGTGTGTGTGGTGTTTGGGGCTGGATTGGGGCTCTGTAGTCGTTTTGAGTAAAGCGGGTATTGACAGCAGCAGAGAGCTGATAAGGAGAGACTTATCCTCTAATTACTGCACTGTCTGCTCAAGTCGATGAAGACATCCCTCTGTCTCTGTCTCTCTGGTTTTGAGGAATTGTAGATTAGCCAGTTTTCTCTCTCTTTCTCTCTCTCTCTCTCTCTCTCTCTAGCCGTGACTTGTATTATGCTAATGTACTCATTTATTTGTTTGCATGGCAGGCTTTGACTCGTCTCATTGGGGTTGTGTTATCTTTCCCACCGTGTCTTCCCAGTCCTAATCTCCAAAAAATGTTAGATTGGTCTCTGCTAATTAAATGGACTCCAGTGCCAAGCAGGTAATAAAGAAAACCCAAACCGAGCGCCCTGCAGCGCCGAGCTGAACTGTTCCTCAGTCCGTGGCCTGGGTTTGGGCCGGGGCCGAGCGCTGGAGCGACCAGTACTCAGGAAGGAACGGTGCATTAATTGTGGCTGGAAATGAAATGTGGCCATCCACCTGTTTAGTCTCGATAAGGATTCTTCAGTTGGAGGTTCAAGTCACATGAAATCTGTCAAAGGCTTTGGATTTTAATTCAGGTTTAGGCTAGGCAGTGAAACTGAAAATCCAATAAAACTCAGGCGCTTCAACTAGCGTTTATGTTCTGGAGGTTATGATTGAAAATGCAATGCTTGGAAACGACTCGCCAAAACTCAACGCGTACATTCAGTAAGCCAGAGGGCATGTGAGAGAGAGAGAGAGAGAGAGAGGGGGAGAGAGAGAGAGAGAGAGAAGGAAAGCCATGTTCTGTTAAAGCCAGTTAAAGCTAGGGAGAATTGGCTGAGCTCAGCAGCTCTGGGGTTGGACCAGTAAGAGGAAAGTAAAAAGCAGTGCAGAAATTGCTTCGAGATTTATTTAAGTCCAGCCTCGAAATGGTTCTTCTCTCCTTCTGCCGATTTCATGGTTTTAATCACACAATTAAATCAGCCTGTAGTAGTACTGCGGTGAAATCTCTTATAAGCTGAATGTATTCAGGGTTGGGAAAGGTTTGAGAAGTAAAGGAAAGCTAGAAAGAAAGCTTGGAAAGAAAGTTGTGCAAAGATTACATTTTTTTACAAAAACAGTTTTTACATAAACATTCATGCCAAATGTATTTTTTATTATTATAACTTTTATTAAGAGGGAAATAGGTTGACATTACATTACAAAGAACATTTTGACTTAAAACCTTTGAGCATGTACAGTCCTGACCTCGCTTCAAGCCATTACAACATGTTTGGGCCATTAAAGGAGTTCCTGGGTGGCCAGCGTTTCAGATGTAAAGCATGTAAAAAACTGAGAACACTTTCAAAACTCTGGGATAAGTGCATTAGTGTATCAGGAGATTTCATAAAGAAATAAAGGGATTTTTTTTTTTTACTCTCATAACTGTGTTCTGTTATTCTGCACAATCGAAAGTCCCGATTTGACTTGAACACTCATTGTATATTTTTTTAGAGGGGAAAAAAGCTATCTTTTTGACATATATACATTTTGTTCTATAATGTAGAATAATTCAGTGATATATTAAATCTCCATTCAGTATAAAAAAGATGAATATTAGAGTTGGATTCAAAAAGTAGTTTAAAAAATAAAGAGAGAGCAACATAATGGTGAGTTTTGTCACACCATTATTACAACGCTAATCTCAAGCGATATGAAAGAGATTTATATATTATTCACCTTAAAATACAGCTTTGCGTGAAAGGGTTAAATGAGGGCAACTAGTTTGAAAAGAACACACACATGCACGCATTTGACAGTGACAGGGATAAATGTCACACATGACAGTGTGTGTGTCATGCCAGAGGAATGCCCTTTTCCTCAGTGTCCCTTCATGACCTTAACACCACCTTCCTACGGTAAGTGTCTAGACCTGCACATCCATGTGCATATACACACCCACACACTTACACACGCACTCACTTGCACACACATGAACACATTGTACAGGTGGAGAAGAGCATCTGTAGCCCCAGGGCAGAAAATACAGAAATGCTGACAAGGTAGGTGCAGACCCGGGACTGCTCGCTCGTCCAACATGGCACCTGATGGCAGCCTTGTGGAGTTAATTCACTCCGTCCTCTTGTGGGTTTAGATATTTCTATAAAGATTCCACTTTCGCTGAATTTTACTCCTAGCTGAATACATTTGAATCGATGATCTCTCCGTGTGTTTAATTGAGTTTCTCTCCGTCTGATGGTTTTGTTTTGCTCTGCTCCCTCCCAGCTTCGCTCACAACCACTCTTTCATCTCGCCCATCTTTTTTTGCAAATAAGCACTCGCCGACATAACGACGGCGTAGACCGCATTAATGTGGGCCGTTAGCCATAATAAAAGGTGCAATCCGTATTGCAAAGTGCCACCACCAACACTTAATTAATCCTAATTGCTTTGGAGACGGGTCGGCCTGCAGAGCCCCCGCCGTTATTCTAAACGACTTCCCGTCGAAATTGCATGCGTAAGATTTTTATTCACAGGCTATGATGAACACACACATTCCCCTGCTAGCCGTGTCTTCCTCACTTCTGCAAGCCTGCCATGTGGAGGGGTGGAGAAGCTTTTTTTTTTGTTTATTTTTTGCCAGATATGCACTGTGGTTGGCAGGAAGGCTATTTGCTCTTGCACTCTGGTTGGGAGAGATGAGTAGCTTGGGAAGTGGGGGATGAGTAATAGCTGTTGCACTGTTCTTATCACCCGTCCACACACCTGCGCTTCTTTCACTGCCACAGTCCTAATTGCCCCCTCACTCCCCCACCTTCCCACCACGCTGAGCTCGATATCTGCTTATGCTATGCATTCCTGGACAGACGCCTCCCTTGTACATTAACAACCCTGTGTTGGGAACCGGCTGTCCGGCCATCTTCCAAAATGTAGTGGAGTCATACTTTACTTGAATATGAATCCTGGACCTGTTTGGGAGCAGAGCTTATAATCATTCACAGTTATCATACTGTGGATTGATTGGACAATTTGCAATGTCAGTTGGTTTGTTTGTTTTTTGTGTCTGTGTTTCCTTTAGAATCAGAACAGTAAAGAATTCCATGTTCTTGTATAGGATTAGCCATACAAACTGGCAGGAGATGTGCACTCTCACAACAAAAGTGAACCAGTTACAGAAGTCACATCTAATTAAACTTTGATGTTACATACCAGAAACAAATTCAATTCAATTCAATTTCATTTATATAGTGTTTTTAACAACAGCCATTGCTGCAAAGCTACTTTAGCTTTACTTGAGCAAGCCAAGGGCGACAGTGCCAAGGAAAAACTCCCTGAGA
The DNA here is from genome assembly GCA_028570985.1 of Heterobranchus longifilis. Taxonomy (NCBI): domain Eukaryota; kingdom Metazoa; phylum Chordata; class Actinopteri; order Siluriformes; family Clariidae; genus Heterobranchus; species Heterobranchus longifilis. Next base: position 23,700,418 of record JAOVVB010000050.1, on the reverse strand, counting down.
TGGCAGTAGGAAGAAACCTTAGTAAACCTGATGAACCAGACTCCACAGGGAACCCATCCTTATTTGGGTGATATCAGATAGATACAGCAGGGATTGATTTGCAGTGACACTGCAAGGTAGGAGCCTGAAAGTTCCGTATTACAGGAAAAGTGTTGGATATGAAATCCACTTCCATTGTTAGGATGTACAGCGTACAAAACTGTTGGGGATTTTAGTCCTAAACTATTGAGCGACTGCAGTCACAACCATTTACCGGTTTAACAAAGCTTTGAAGTCACACCAATCACGTCATGTTATAATGTCAGAATCGAGTGGACGTGAACCCCAGAACACCATTAACAATGAGAACCGGGAACCGATTTTCTTTACCACTCTAATGCTTGAAAACGGCTTTCATGAAAATATCCTGACTATACCAAATCAAATACCAAATACAGCTTTGCTAAGTCGGGACAATATAACATGGATGGGATTGGTGTGCGCTATAAACCGTTTTCTCTCTTTGAGCTATCCCACGCTGAGCTGTATTATCATGGCCCAGAGTGGCAGAGGCTTTCACGAACAACCTCATGGAGCTAAGCCCAGCAAATCATATTAACACAAACAGAAGGTAAATGAGGCCTTTGGAACCATTTTATTGCCAGTCATTGGGAATGCCATGCAGCTTGGCAGGCAGGCGGTCCCATCACTGGGGTCACGGCGAGGTGATGTGAATGAAAGCCATGTGCCTTCATGCATGTTAAAGAAGGAACGTTACAGGAGGATTTCCCATTACTGCCCGGCGTGGTTTGATTGTGGCTCTGGTTTAGTCCACAGGTGCCAAAATCTAATAGAGATGCTTCTACTGCTTGTGCAATTTTTCGAATTCGCACTAGACCCGTAACGAATCGACTGGCCTCACATGGGCTTGCATCTTAAAGGGCTGCATTTGATGCGAGTCAGAGCCGCATCTAAATCCCAAGATGTATCACCCGCTGGAGAGACGTCCAAAGAAAAGCTGATAGAACATGAAGATGATTAAGGAAATGTGTGTTCTTAACAGAGACTAAAAGAAAGCTTTAATCAGTGCATCTAGTTCCTATTAGTACTTCTGAGCCAGTGTATTGCTGTTAATCGATGAAAGAGATATAATGATAAAAATATTCAAGCTACAGTACATGGAATCAGAATGTGGTGTGTCTACACCAAGGCAAATGGTTTTATTTAAAAGAAGAAAAAAAAAACAAACACAAAAAAAAATCTATTCCTAGGTCTTCTTCCAAATAGATTTGAACTGTTGTGTTTTATGTGGTTTTTCGAGGCATCCAAGCGTCTCTCGCCTGGTGCTTGAAGGTAATTGGGACAGCACTTAAAGTGGTAGGGCTATGTAGTTCTCCAGCCTATGTTTCCACGCAGACGCCCCTTTAATAGTCCTGTTCCGCCGTGTGTGGAGCAGCGGGAGGCCCTAGCAGACAAGTCGGTTGGTCTAAAAAGCATTCCTTTTTTGTGGGACATGATTGCAGAGGGGATATTGTATCACCCCAATTTATACAGGCCTGGGAAAAGGGGAGAGCCATTCTCAGACATGTGCATTCAGGAAAGACTAACACACTAGCAACGTCTTCCTCCTCATACCTCATCCCTCATACATGTTCTTATAAACTGAACACATGCCAGACAAGAGACTGCTTTCCAAAACTTCAGATGCCTTTTTTTTTTATTCAAGCTTTATTGCTTGAAGAAACAGCAATATCGATGTTATTTTTGGATTGTCGGATAAAGACTCCGTTCTTGACCAGGCAGGTTGACAAAAGTAGAAGCAGAAACTCCAAAAACCACAGCGTTCTGAGCCGAGCTACTGTAACAGTATCCCTGCTATTCTGGGAGCCGGAACAGTATCCCTTGCTGCTGCCGATGTGGTGCAACTGAACAGCATGTGACGAGCAGCAGTGGCCACACAGCTGTCCGGTCTCTTGGGTCATGAAGAGTCCAGGCACTGGCCAATTGGCAGAAGGTGATGAATGTCGCCAAGCACTCTGGGCAACATTGAATCTTTCATCATTAATCTAAGCCATTATGCGACCGTTTCCTCTGCCGTTGTTCCTCGTGTCCATCCCAGTGGAGCTGACGCAGCCCCTCTGGGCCAGAAGAGGTAGACACCACAGTTGAGGTCATCTGGCAGTGACTTAGGAAGAGCATGCAGGCAGGCAGATGTTGGCACTCAGGGTCTTTTGATTCTTACACACACACAAAAAAAAAGCAAGCAAGCATTTCCAGTTTGAAGAAAAATATGCCTCAGGAACTGTATCCAGATGTTACCACACTGGAAAAGTCATCTTTAATGGATAGCAGTAGGATATAAATGAACCAGTGCTTTTCTCTTTTTTTATGCATTAAAAATAGAACTTGTTCATATAGGATTTCCAAGAAATATGACTTGCCATTGGGTGACTGTCAGGAAGGCACCAATAGTGCTTTTCCGCCATCGAGCATGGTATGGTGTTATATCCATGATCTCCTGTTTTCTCGGCCTGTAACTAAGATCCCATCCTGAAATTCATAATTATTTATGAATTATGGATGAAGGATTATAGGGGCAGTGATGGCCCAGACAGTTGAAGCTTTATGTTGGTTATTAGGGGGTCGGGGGTTTGAGCCCAGCTACAGTTGGGTTACCAGTGTTCGGCCCTTGAGATGGAATGTATACCCAGCCGCTGAGATTCAGTGCCAGTCACAAGCACCAAAGAAATTTGGTGGGTTGTGGCAGGAAGAGCATCCAGAGAAAACCTGTGCCAGATCTTTGCAAATGAACAGATATGGTGACTCCAAGGTTAAAGGAACAACAAAAAAATGTATAAGAATTATGAATTCTGGGATTATCCTGTAACTTATTTTTGGTTGGTTGTTGAAGATTCTTCATTGTTGCGGCTATTGTTAGTGTTTATTATTAACACTTTGAAAAGTGAAGGGAATTTGGATTTTTGCCCAGTAGCTTTCTAAGAGCTCAAAGAAAGTTTGCAACACAGAATCCTAAAATCCTAAATAGTGAGTAACACAGAATCTTGAAAATTCATCTTAACAGAACCCAAAGACTTCATAGACCTCAATAACTCACATAACTTGGTTATCTAAGTCAGCACTTTCCTGATGTTGTTGACCTCTTTCCGTTTGCTGCGCTCTCAGCCACACATTGCGTCCATGCCCATGCCGGGCTCTTTCAGATCGTGCACCTGATTCGGCACTATCGGAATTAATACGTTTCACCTCTTCTGGGAGCGAGAATCCACTCTTCACGTTCTCTCTCTCTTTTGCTCGCTCACTCGCTTGCTCACACTTATAAACGCTATCAAATAAAGCAGAGGAAAGTATGTCAGCTGTGAAATTACTGTTCATCAGGGCCTTTATTTCTCCACCCACTGAGAAAAGTGATGGATTCCAGAGAGAGCAAAGGATGCGAGGGGGGAAAAAAGGGATGTGTGTGTGGGGGAGATTGGGGATGGGGTTAACTCCTCCATGTATAAGTGTTCAAGCTGCCAATCTCCATCTCTCGGCGGTGGCTCCTGCTCTACGACATGTGCTGCTCCACTGCTGTGGCGTGTGGATTAGTGTGGGTGGAGGATTTTCCGTGAACCGCAGGGGAGAAAGTGGCTCGGCCGATGCTGAATCAGGACTATGTTTGAACAGGATAATAGTCTTTTAAAGCTTTTGCCAAGCTAAAGATTTACATAAAGAAAAAAAAAAATCCACAACGTCCAAGATTGATTTCATAGCTTCAACATGTTGTTCGTATTTTTCTATATTACCCACAATGCCATTTCGGGTGCTAGGAGGGAGTCAGCTCTTTCTTCATCTACTGTAGATCTAAATAGAGTAATGCAGCAGCGCTTTAGTACTTTACTAGATGCGATTGGAGCAGCACCTCCAGTATTGCCTGTGCTCTTTCATTTTCAAGTGCAAGCAACAAATCCTAAAAGTTTTTCTTCTATTAATAGCGCTAACAATAACTTTTTACTCCTACAACCTCAGAACAGGACACAACATGCTCTACTATGGACAGGAATAACACAAATACTGGTCCAATAAACACAGTTGAGCGTGATGTCCATCTGCATGTGTGTTTGTGTGAGAGAGTGTGTGTGTGTGTGGGTGATGGTCAGCTGGACACTCAGATAATTACCCAGATCAGTAAGCGTGAAGGTGGATGCATGCTCTGCAGTCAGAGGTGGGTCATGGCTCGCAGCTGGCGATCTAATCTCCTCATCAACAGCTGTACAATCACAAACTTGTTCCCTAGCCAGTGCTAAGACAATACACATCCACAGACTCCAACTCCCAGGATCCTCGGCCACGTTCGTCTGCAGGTGCTCC
>JAOVVB010000050.1:23674569-23693810 GCA_028570985.1 Heterobranchus longifilis | reverse complement strand
CCCACCCCCCCCCCCCCCCCCCCCCCACACACACACACACATTCATATAGCAGCCATGATCTGGTCCTCCGTCTCCACCACATCAATCGAGCCGAGTTCCACCAAAGTTCTCCCTGCTTTGCCCTGCCTTGTGGCTGCCTCTTCCTCTTCCTCTTCCTCTGCCTGCGCCTCGAGCTGGTCTTCCACTGCCCTAATTACACCAGCCGCTCTGCCAGGCTGCCATTTATAAAAACCCCAGCGCACTGTAATTAACCGTGCCTTATAGTCACTCATAAATAATATCTGGACATCTATAGAGCTGCCATTTCCAGAGCGGAGTACATTTCTGTGACAAGCGCTTGACTGAAATGCGGTGTGCAGTGTGTATTTGTCTCGCACAGAGAGCGCGCCTCACGTCTCGAGCTAAAACTCCGTTTCCACTTTGATGTCACGCTTGCCGTTGATGTAACGCTGGGACTGGGCACAGATCCTGTGTCATAAAGAAATGTTTCCAACTGCGGCGAACATGCCCTCTGACTGATCCTAATATACTCGTTTGTTGAGCAGTGATGTAATTAATGAGTGGAGCAGCCAGAGAGCCACAATTGGCGGAGAAAAATGGAACCATATGGCTGAAATGCTCACATATTCACAGCGTCTCATGTTCTTCCCGGAACGGCCCACTCTGCAAGGACACGGGGTCTACTATATTTAATCCACGCCTCAGATTTGTCATGAGCGCGGGAGTTGAGTCAGGAGTTGGACACGAGGACACGGGGAGCCCTGACTCTGTAATGGGAGCAGCGCTGTTCGAGTCATTGTACAGTAAAGTGTAGAACAGTAAAATTATTCGTGTTCATGTACAGAGTTCCCTGCTTTTATACCGAACCTTCAACATGATTAGATTTATCTGTTCATATCAGTCTAGGACTGTCTGTCGATCCATCTACATTCTGACTGTCTATCCATCTGTCTGTCTCTCTGTCTGTCTGTTTGCCTTTCTATCTAGCTAACGATCTACCTACATTCTGTCTGTCTGTCCATGTGTCTGTCTCTCTGTCTGTCTGTCTATCTGTTTGTCTGCATGCCTTTCTTTCTCTCTATCTATCTATCTATCTATCTATCTATCTATCTATCTATCTATCTATCTATCTATCTATCTATCTATCTATCTATCTCTCTATCCATCCCTCCATCCCTCCATCCATCCATAACAGCCTATCTACATTCTGTCTGTCTGCCCATGTGTCTGTCTGTCTCAATTCAATGTATCTCTTTATCTATCTCTCTATCCATCTTTCTGTCAGTGTAAATATAATATGTGTACTGTATGATGTAAGTATAATGTGTGCGTATATGTACAGTATGTATCCACATACATCTTTCTCTCAGTCCGTCATCTTCATGGTGATTTAAACTAGATTCTTTTTTTGTAAAAAAAATAAACATCAAATATCAAATATCCACTAATTACTTGGTAAGATTAAATACACAATATATTTGCACAAATGGGTCTATTTCAGGTTTATTAGTTCAGTGTTGATATAAATGTCTGCAGGTTTCAGTTATTTGAAGCTTTATTTAAACAACACCTTCAGCGTCACAAAGCAGACGTCTGGTTGGAGATTCGGAGCGCTAATAAACAAACCTGAGGCAACAGTAGCGAGGAAAAACTCCCAGAGGTAACGGGAGACACAGAATAAATACAGAAAAAGGAGCACATCCTCTTTTTAAATAAGCCGGGATTTTAAATGGGATTTTAAATGGCTGCAGTGGTTAAAGGTGCTGGGTGTTTACAGGATCCTCAGAATGAGCAGACTGACGGTAAGAGTCCTGGGATAAGCAGCAGGACAGGCTTCATGGTTACAGCAGCCGCTCGTAGCTCGTAGCAGTATTCAGGTGACATTAAACCCTAAGACAAGGGTGAGTCTTGGCTCCCGGTGGTTTCCAGTGTATTAATGTGGAATTAGTTACAGAAACAGGAAGTGAGCATATGTCCATGTCCAGGTGTGGAGCTGGTGAGCGCCCCCTGTAGATGAGATGATTACACTGCTGCAGTAGTTATTCGTTTCAGCAGGCGTAATGATGCTGTTTATTTTATTTATTTTTTTTAAAGCCATGGTCAAGACAAGGATGGACGCTCCAGGAGGAAGATGTTTAAATCAGAAACGGGACAAAGGAACTCATCCTCCCTTTAATCACTCCCGTTGTCTGCTGTTTATTTTCTCACAGCCTTGTTTTGACAACCCGGTCTTTTTCGTCCCCTCTTCATTTTTCTCTCCCTCCCCTCTAGGACATATATGTATAACATCCTGTCATGAAAAGAAAGCAGAAAAATAAATGTATTTCTTGCTCTTTCTTGATGAAAAGGTGACAACGAGAGAAGAAAGGACGAGGGAGGAATAAGAAGAAGCACAAAGTCCTTTTAGACGAACCCCGAGACACAATGGTCCATCTGCTGGACACACAAACATACAAATACTAAATGTGCTCTCTTTCCACCCTTTTTACCCCCCACCTACAATCAACCCCAGACCACCCAGACTCTCTCCTTCAGCACCATTTCCTCCAAATGGGTTCACAACTACCTCCCACACCACATTATGTATGAGAGAGAGACAGAGAGAGAGAGAGAGATTAGATCTCACATTTTCTTGCCACCATGCTTCTGATTGTTACAGCGATGGTCTCGCGTGATAATGCCAAGGCCTTCAACTCACCAGCGCAACTTCTACTGAATATCGTGTTTAGAAACCAGTTTAAAAAACATTTACGACAGGATTTAGTGGTGCTTTGGTGATTTACAGTATGCAGGTAACTCTTACAGAGAGAAGATAAAAACAAAACACATGCATGTTTATGTCATACCCTGAAATACCACATATTACAAATAATGTCAGGTGAACATCCTGACCACACCTGGAAAAAAAAGGTCTGAAATCCACATGATAAATGAAGCCTTTGTAAAAAAATGAACTAACAAAAGATAATAAGAGGAGGAGGGGGTATGTATAAGATCATGCGTGAATAATTAAATTATAAGAAATGAAGAAATAATAATCAAATGTAAATGAAAGTCAATGACATGATTAAAAAAATGTATTACCTCCAAACAACATCCGAACAAAAATGGATCAGGGTAAATATGCATGAATAAACACATATTAGGTAAAAATCATGTGTAAATAAAAATGAATCAGGGAAAAAAAACCTATCAAATTCTGCAAATAAAAAACATGCAAATATAAAAAAAAATGTGGAAAATAAAGCAAATCATATAAAACTCACATGAATAAAAATAATTGTAAAAAAATATATATTTTTTGCACATGAATAAAAAAATAAGTAAGTGAAAAATGTTATAATAAAAAAATCTATTTAAATTAGGCAAAACTCAAATGTAAATAAAAATATTAAACAAAAAATGTCAAAATCACTTGCACATAAAAATAAATTAACAAAAATAAAGCTTGTAAAATAAAAACTAATGTAAAAATATGCAACATTAATAAAGAGGGGAAAATCACAAAAATAAATGATGTTTAGAAAATGAGAATCATGTGAAAAAAACTTAATCATGTAAAAATCACGAAATAAAAATAAATTGAAAAATATAATAATGTAAAAGTCACATCCAAAAAAATGACGATTAAAAATAAATGAAGCATGGATGTAAATTAGTTTTTTTTTATATGTAGAATATGTATGTTTCATGCTCTCTATGGCAAATACTGTAATGTTTTTTTCTTTTATTACATGCATATATAAGTGTTAACACCTGTGTTTGTGCGTGTGTGTGTGGTGGGGGGGGTGGTGAGATCTGCCTCCAGAGGGCTGCAGCAGAGCCACTTGAGATACTTCACAGGGGCATAAGATCTTCTCTGACTGCGCTGCTCTCTTTAATCACAATATGCTCACCACCACCACCTTGCACCATGGGGAAGCGTGTGTGCATGTGTGTGTGCATGTGCATATGTGTGCAGCTTGTTGCTCAGTTAGTGGTTTGTATGTTAAGATGCCTCTCCCCAGGGCTGCAATGTGAGATGTTTACCAGATTTACACACACTGAGTATAAACCTGTAACTCACTCAGTTAATGCCACTGGATTAAGTGCATCAACACTTAAAAGATAAGATAGATGAATGAATGGATTCTAATAATATTTACGCTCAAGTTTAGAACTTTGTTTTTTAGATTGTTTAATAGATGAATGAATGAATGAATTAATTAATTAACAGGATACATGATATGAATTTTTCCACTAATAGCCGTTGTTATAATGCTAATAAGCTCAAACAGATTTGCACCAAGTCCTGTATTGACTACACCTACAATAATGGGTGAAATACAAAGAAAAAATGCACTCTAAACACTTTGACTGCCATTAAATCTCTCAATACGAGTGCATAAGTATTTGTAGAGCTAAATATGCTGTATTGTAACAGATGGAAAAATTCAAAGGAGCTTGTGCTAATCTTGGTATGCATATAGAGTTGTCATATTAGCTCCACTTCCTCAGTTACTGCAGGTTCCTAGAGGGCCAATTAGCCCAGGCTCTAAAGCCCGATACCGCTGTACCAGCCACAAGAGACAGAAAAAGAGAGAGATAGAAGAATATTTAGATAACACCGACGGCTGTCATATGTGCACCACAACGAGTCAGCACTCTTCTCATTTTTGTCCCCCTTTAGTCAAAGACTTTCAGATTCGTCAGAATGACTATTGTTAAAGTAATCAGAAATATAACAGTTCCCCATGTCCCTCTCTCGTTGTAATATTCAGTCTGTATGGTCAGAGCCGTACTCAAGTAATTAGGGCTCATTTTGATTCTGAGTATGTGGCACTAACGAAGGAAGCATGTTGTGTGGGCCTCCAGTCTCCCTCTCTTCCACCTCAGGGGACTCACCAGCCATTCATCTCCTTTGTAGGGCTCCTCACGGGTGGGGAGCCATGGGCTGTTTTGGCAATCCTCCTTTTTTTTTTTTTTTGAGATTAGGTGATGTCTGTTCAAACAGCCAGTGGTTATAACCTGACACTAAAAAAAACTGACAATTAATTTTCCAGTCTGCAATTTTTTTTCTTTTACCCTGTTATGTTTATCTTTAAAATGATTTCCTGGACATTTAACAGTAATTAATTAAAGAAAACTGATGGTAAATGTGAGCAAAAAGTGATAGCAGGTGGGAAGTAAAGACAGTTAATACAAATAACTAGAAGTATCTTTTGGAAATGTATTGGTGTTTTTGGTCATCCAGGTTCCCAAAGAAAATTCCAATCACACAAACCTTTGAGTACACTTTTACCCACTAAGCAAGGAAACTCTAAAATTATCCAAAACATTCTCCTGACCAGTGCCACCTATTCCCAAACATACTCCTGACCAGGCCCACCCATTCTCAAACATACTCCTGACCAGGCCCACCCATTCCCAAACACACTCCAGACCAGTCCCACCCATTCCCAAAGATCCTTCTGACCAGTCCCACCCATTCCCAAACATACTCCTGACCAGTGCCACCTATTCCCAAACATACTCCTGACCAGTCCCACCTATTCTCAAACACACTCCAGACCAGTCCCACCCATTCCCAAAAATCCTTCTGACCAGTCCCACCCATTCCCAAACATCCTTCTGACCAGTCCCACCCATTCCTAAACATCCTCCTGACCAGGCCCACCCATTCCGAAACATACTCCTAACCAGTCCCACCCCCCACTCTCTAACAAACTCTTGACCAATCATATTTCCTCTCAGAGATGTTCTTGAACAATCCAGCCCACTAGTAAAAATACTCTGCACCAATCTCGTCCACTCTCAAGGACAATCTTGGCTTCTCCTCCCCACTGTCAAAGTCAATTTTGTCCAATCCACCCTGTTAATGAAACAATCCCACTCACTCCCAGAGACACATTTGACCAAGCTTACCCACTCCTGAAGATAATCTTGTTGAGTCAACCCACTTCCAAGGAAACACTTAACTAAACCAGTCTATGTTTATTATGACCAGATAAAGCACGTATGGGTGTTTTCTTTTCTGAGTACCATAAGAATTATACATACTTTTAGTCTGAACATCTCTGAATATCTTTACACCCTGCCTATGTCTTCTTCTGCTTTGTTGTCTCACCCACTAGTTACCACCAGTCCAGGCCTGGCAGGCGTAGTCTTCTAAATTAATCTTGAGATGCTTAACACTCTTGCCTGTGTATACTCAGCACAAAGGCCTGAGCTTTTTTTTTGCAATCTCTTGGCTATCTCTTCATAATGATTGTGTGTATTTAGCCATGCAGCACCAGAAGGTGTTCCAGTGTAATCTCTGTGCCAGCAGCCTGCCTTTAGAAGTGGATTCTCAATAGCAACCAGTGTCAGAGTGGAAGGGCAACTGGGAACAGGGGGGCTGGGTTGGAGCACTAGTCAGGGGCACTCAAGGGGATTAAGACAGGCCCAGAGGTGGGCTTTATGGGTTATCCTAGTAGGGAGGGATGACTGTCAAACAAAAGCAGAAAGGACTTTCAATATCAGGTCTCCGATATTGGCCAGGGCTGCCACTATGGCTAACTTAAAAATGTCAAACATGATTTAAAAGGTTATTACACAACCTGGTGGGGGAAGAGTAGATCTGTTTTCATCCTCTTCTCGTCTCTACCCATCTTACTTTTTCTCTAGCTTGGTCTCCATACGCATCTATCGCTATCGATTGTCACTATTTCATTATAAACCTCTCTATATAGAATGAGATTCTTCCTCTCCATCTGTTCGTCCTTCTTGAGGAACCACGCTTACTGGCCACAAAAAGAAACGGCATATAATATCTGTCCAATATCTTTCCAACAAAAATCGATCCCTGGACAGTTCTGAAAGCCATGCCACAGCAACGATATTGATGAGCTTATAAATTTTGGGGCAAACTAAATCAGTCTGTGTATTGATTTCCCTGTGGGGCTTTTTGAAGTGCAAACTCGGCTCTTCTCATTACACAACCTGTGGGTTTGCTCAGGCCATTCAAACTGCTCCTGGATAGGGCTGGGCTGCGTGAATGCCAGAGGCGGCTGGCTCTTCCTCTGATGCCCTCAGCTAATCTGCTGGATGCCTTGTTCATGCATGTTAGTTCCAATGTTCACTAGGGAACAACACACTATTCAGCCTGGTCCCTGCATGTTCTAATTAGTACTGCAGTTCTGATGCTAGCCTCTGCTGAAATGTCATTGCCGGTGGCTGTTTTAGAGCTATCAGGTGCTTTTATGTTCTCTTTCTTCACACGTTACTGTCAACAGTGTCCGTCAGCAGTTGTAGCGGTCCTTTATCTTCATGTTTGCAGCTTGCACTGGCAGCCGTTACTCAACTTTCTTTTAGAGTTTGAACAGCTTCTAGGTTCTAGGAGAACAGCCTGCGCAGACCCGGTAAACATGGATTATTCTGTAATTAAGGCAGAGAAACTAAATCTGCTCCAGGCTCTTTTTCATTCTTTTTCATCCTTGCAGTTTTTCTGTATCCCTTCTGGCTCAGAACCGGTGCATCTATCATCATTTCACTCCAGGGCTTGCTGTTGCTAGCATGCATAATACAATGAGTGCTAGATTCCATCACACCTGCTCCCTCTTTTTTTATCCAACACTTCTCAGCTCTGTTCACCACCATAAAGAAAAGGTGAGGGCAAACAGCACCCTTTCCTCTGGTCCTTTCCCTCCCATGGTGGTGCTGTCAGCCAGTCGTGCTCGAGGCTTTGTGTTCCAGACTGACGCAAAGAGATTAATGTGGAATCAGGGGGATAATTCTATAATCAGGGGCTGCATAAGCAAAATGCATGAGGTTGATTAGCCTGTCAGTTTCAGAGGTGCTTGCCATCCCATGTCTGACCTGCCCAGATGGAATGATATAAACTCATAGCTTTCACCAGACATGAATATTGTTGCGCCCCCCGCCGCCCCCAGAGCAAAAATGTTGGCTACTGTACACAACCATTCTTGGTTTCCCAGTGCCAAATTTTACTCTTATCTTCACTTGCCTTTTCTTTGTCTATTCCTTTCTCTCCCATTATCACTCTTTACTCCACCCATTGTGCCAAACCCACAAAATCCTGGACAGATAATCAGCAGGCTGCTCCCTCATGGCGCAGGCCCATGGATGTCCACCGGGTGCCAACAGTTTGCCAGGCTGTTATGAGTGTGGCTTTGTCTGGGCCTGCTGCCCTTCAGAGTGGCATGGAATGAGCTAATTACCTGTCATCTGGCCCACCGAGTGGCTTGAAGATGCGTTTCTTTGTTCTTATACTGTATGTGAGTTCGGATCAGAAAATTAGAGTTATTTTGGAGATTTGGTTCGGTGCTTTTAACCTTAACGTTTAACCAGTTTACTTGGATTTCTAGAAGGTTTGTTTCTCTCAGTGGAGTAAATTACAGTAAAAACAAAAAAGGTTTTAAAATGTTTTAGATTTACTCTTATTTTTAGTTGAGATATTTTGAGACACTTCTTACTCTATATTACTTTAATTCATTTTTTTTTTGTTCCTTCTATGCTGTTGAGCACATCAGGTTACAGGTTCCGTCATTTCTTCAGTCCAACCTACCTCTTTCTCATCCAGGCTTTGGGACTGGCAATGGTAGAGTGATTTTGTATGGGAATAGGGTTTAGGGCCTTGCCCAAGGGCCCAACAGTGGAAACCTGGCAGTAACAGGGTTCAAACCATTTGATCAGCAACCCAGAGCCTCAACCACCTCAGCCACCGCTGCCTGGGTTTCAATTATAAGTATCTAAATTTGGGTTATTTAAGAATTCTATTGACTGCACTGGTCGTTCGTTGGCCTAAGTACAAAACCTACACTGTTTTAATAAAGCTCCTCTTTTGATAGCTAAGGGTATTTAAGTTTCTAAAGAAGTTTTACTTGGACCCTGTCCGATTCTGTTGTAGGGTTTAAAATAGAACCCGTAATAGAACCTTTGCCTCAGAGGACAACCCAAATGGCGCTCACAGGTTCTAGATATAACCTTTACTTTATAGCAAAACTGAGAGAGACAAAATGAGAGCAAGAAAGTAAGAAAAGAAGAACTATAGAACTGGACACATTTGAGTAGAGAGACAGAATAAAACAAAAACTGAAAAGAAAAAAGAGAAAGAGGGATGGAGCGTAGGCAGAGTGATGAAACTCCCTTTCTCTGGCAGGGTGCCCGCTTGGAGTGTACGGGCTTGGTCGAGAGAGAAAGAAGAATAGGAAGGCTTGGCAGCCAGCCAGGCAGTTGTCTCTATTTTTTATCAGTTTTATTCTTTCTCTATTCTGTCCAACTTTGTGAATATTTATTGTAAGTGCCAAGATCTTTCCCCTGAAAGTAATAGAAAATCCCCAGAGTGCCCAGGGCGCTGGAGAGCAAGCAAATCTTCTGCACTGGCCGCAGCGACTGCTGCTTGTTAGCGTTTGCTGTGATTTTGAACAGCCACTGTTTTCCCAAAGATCTCATCAACGATTTTAAGACACAAAAGATCCATCATTCATCATTCTTATGTGACATGCCCTGGTGATCTCAGACTTTACAAGACTGGAGTTTGGCTTCAAGAACATTTTTTCGCTCTGAAAAGGTCTCGTTTGCTCTATTTATACCATGCAAACCTGATTGGTCAGGAAGTGGTGGGTGTTACATTGTCTGTAACAGCATCTCCGAGAGTTGGGGTATAAGGGAAATAAAACACTTCAGGATGGAAAGTTAAAGGAAAAGAATCTAATTTGGAGAACGATGATGCATTACGCCAATACTTGACGTGATAGAGAAGACGGTATCATGATGTCCTCCTCCTACCCTCCTCCTGTGCCTTAGGTTAACATGCCAAGGTAACATCAGCATCTAGCTTTGACAAGTTGCCTCTAAATGACACTTGATAGTTAAGAAGCTTCCTGTAGACCCAGTCTTACTCCAGGTCTGGGAGATCTTTTAGTTTTAGTCCTTTTCAACTTATACGCCCAAGGACGTGGAAAACCTTGGATAAAATCTGCAATTTGACTCCTTGAGTGTTTTTGACAGAGCTATAAAAGTTCTCACTGAGACGTTAATGAGCTTTTTATGAGCATTTCGAGAATTAGGTGAAAGATTTGCCTTGAGAGGGTCGTACTTTCAGCCTTGTCATACTCGATTTTTTCTTTTTGATTGAAGCAGATTGAACTGGATTATCCTGAATATAGCAAACTATTTGTAGGCGATGTTGCATAAGTATATATGTGTGTACTGTATATATATGAATGATAGCCCAATATGTTGATGATCTACAGTCATTTAACTAACTAATTAGGCAAGCCTTATCGTTCTTTTTAACCAAAATTGGCAAAGCATCGTGCCGTCCAGAATTATTGGCGCCCTTTATTTAATCTGTATTGGACATATGATACACAAATCTTACTGCAAAACAAATTAATATTACAATTAATATTTTGTGTAGAAAACAGTATATGTTACATCATATGGACATTATAGGTGAGAATAGGACACTATCATTTTCTGTTTTAAAATCAAACTTGTGTTGCTTGTGAAGGGAAAAAAATGGAACAGCCTTAAACCCGGGCATCTTGTAGCTATAAATTTAATTTCTTTGTCTTCTTGATTATGTCCTCAGGGTATGCAAACTTTCTCACTCAACAATTAAGTCTCCAAAACTGCAGACTGTCCCCATTATTTTGGGACAGTTGGTCCTTGAGAAAGAGAATGAAATGCAGCGAACACGTCTTCACACCCATAATATATTCCTTTCCCCAGTGGCTCATCAGGATTAGGCAAATGGACTGAGGAGAAAGAGAATATGCTCTTTGATTGCCTTTTCTATTTACACTGGAAGGACATGAGGCAGCTGGAGCCTGTTAATGGAGGAGAGTGAAATGTTCCTCGGTAGGGGAGAAGAAAACCATTCTGTCCTTTCGCAAATTAGGCTGTGCTGAAAGCGATTAAGGCTTTGTAACGCTCTCCTTTTTTTCCTGCCTGGATGGAGTAGGAAAAGCAATCGAGCCAAATAAAATCGGACACCTTTTCCATGTTTATAGGTTTATTGAATGCTGATCTGAGTGCTGTATTGTTTCTCATTTTATTAGCCTAGATATTCCAGTACTGTATATTTCTTTCAAATTACAGTACATGATTTTGAGTTCTGGTTTCATATACTTGCTCCATATGGATACCAGGCGAGGAGAAACGGAGGAGAAGACGGTGTTGAGTTCTAGGTGGGGTGACTTTGCTGAGTTCTGCCCTGTAATTCTACTCTGTGGTCAATTTCTGCCATGGCCTTGAGCACTCAGCTGCCCTATACTGTCTACTGCCATAATGTTCTGCGAAACTCATCACCACAGGAGAGAGAGACAGAGAGAGAAAGAAATAGCGTAAGACTTCTATATGGTCATGGAGTTCTGCCATCCCATCATGCCATCTAGAGCTTTTCTGGTTTTCGGTGGTTGGGTCCTTAGAAACCTCACTTTACTGGATTGTAAGTTTATTGCCCTTTAAGGAATACTTATTTCACGTTTCGGAAAGACAGAGCGTTGATGCCTCACAGCCCTAGGAATACAGAGTGAACTTGACTGGGTTTGTGTGTTTCCTCTGTGTTTGTGAGCATCTCCAGAGCTCTCCGGTTTCCTCCAAGATGCCAAGAGATGGACTGGCTATGCTTATTTTACCTCCGAGTGTGAATGTCTTAACATTGAATGCATCACGAAATGTAACATTTTATTATTCATTCCTGCCTCCTAGCATTCCCAGCAAAAAGTCAGAAAAGTCTTTAAGACAGATTACTTCTCACTTTGCTGCATTTCTGTCATTAAGTTGAAGAGACTCGGAAACAGAAAGGATGGTAATGGAACTGCTGTTTGTAGCTGCTTTAACGCGAGAGATGACGTGTTTCTCAGGCGTTCAAAACCTTTAATCTAATGTAAAAAAAAGTATAATGAGCCATTCTTTAATAAATAAGAGTGTAATAGTTGATAAATTGGTGCAGTGCACTACATAGGAAACTGAGCGGTTCTTCTCATGAGTCTTCTAGTCCGAGTCGTTAGTTCTTTTTTCACATGACTCTCATAGACGCTTATACTGTAGGGTAAAAACGAATGAACGATTCGGACGAGAAGATATGAGAGGTGAGCTGTTCATTCTGTTTATCATAATATGCCCTTAGCTGCATTGTAATATTTTCATCATTGGAACAAGAGCCAAAATTTGTGTATGTAGACGTGTTGGGGGTTTGTTTATTGAAAATGTAACATTTTATACAATTTCTGATCAAAAGAACGAAATGAACTAAATGACTCAAAAAAAGATTAATTTATTTTAATGAACCAGATTCAAAGAACCGAGTCACTAAAATGATCCAAACTGTACATCACTATGAGTGTTGTAAGTCTTACTGTACATACTGTTATAATACATATTGCATGTAATCACCTGTAGCTGTCTTTACATTATGTTAGGGTTCGTGAAAATAATTCTGCGTCCAACAGAAACAATTGCAACCCAGATAAAGCGCATTTATTTGATGAAAAAAATAAAACGAATGTTACACAATCTACATACACCTCTTGGCAATCCAATGGTAGGATTTACTTCTTGTGTTTTATCAATAGTGTAGCTGTATAGTGGAGAAAAAAGATAGGGAAAAAAAAATGTAAGATGAGACAATTAAAAAAAAGAAATAAAACTTCCCTCATCTTAGTATATTCATGCCCTCCATGCTGGTGTAATTTTTTTTTCCTTTTCTTTCTCGCTCTCTCAGACGTCATTCGCATACTCGCTTTCTGGTTCTTCAGAAAGAGCCACAATAAGGCCTTTGTTTCAACTATGCGACAGGAAGTACTTTGATCAAGCTCGATCGGAGTCCTCTGCTTGCTTTGGCCCACATGCTCCGCTAATGTTTGCACACATGTGATCGCACATATGCTAGCCAGTCCACACTTTTCTCCCTCTGAATCTCTGGGTCCTTCTCTCCTCTACAAGGTTACATTTGCAGCTTTGGCACTACAGCAAACGAGACAATGAATAAGATAGAACGGTCGTCTCGCAACAAAACAATGGTCTTGCCTTCAAGGCGTTCACAACCCACATCCGAAGCTCGGCTTGCTCCTCATGGGCTTCGAAGCGAGCATGATTGGAGCCATGAATGAATTGAAGCCGGCATGTATGCAATAAATTCTTTTTATAAAACCTGCCTAGAGATATAGCTTAAGGAAAACCAGTCGCATTGTTTCTAAAAGTAAGCCCATATTAAATAAATATAAAACACACCAAAGCACAAGGATGACCAGTTTTTAATTTTATGTTTTATGTATTGAACGCTGTATTTGTCTGGAATTTCTTGGATAAGGAAATTGTCTCAAGGGTTCGCTGTTTATCCGTTTCATGCAAAAAACACTTTAGGCTCCGTAGCTTTAATATTAAGTAGTTCTTGAAGCCTAGACATTAACGCGCACCTACTATTTTTCAACTTTCAGATGGGTCTCCAGTGTAGGTATACAAACACTGTTTTCTAACACAGCCCAAATTATGACTGGCATTTCATCCAGAGGCGTTCGAGTCAAACCAGGACTTGTAATAAAATTCTTAGAGAATAAAATGATTGACATTCAAAGATGACTTCAAGCAAAGTACGGTGTTTAGACTTTTAGCTGCAATAAAACATTTGAATGGTGCAAAAATTTTAAAGAATGCCATCTGTCCAATCCCGCCCAAGGTGGCTCGGAGCACACTGCAGTCGATCCCACGAACATTCAGTGGGTGGAACGTCTGATCGTTAGAAATCGACGTTGCCAACTTGCAGAAGAGACGTACAGTCTGTGTGAACTGTACACCCAATTGTTTACCAGCACCACTTGCACGTTACAAGAACTCGGCTGGGAGTTATTGCCACTTCCCCGTATAGTCCTGACCTCGTTCCAAGCCATTTCAACATGTTTGGGCCATTAAAGGAGTTCCTGGGAGGCCAGTGTTTCAGACATGAAGCAGAAAGTCTGATCATGGCTCTGGCATACTGAGAAAACTTTCTACCTTCATGGTGTCCAAGCGCTAGTGAAACACTGGGATAAGTGCATTAGTGTAGCAGCGGATTATATAGAGAAATTAAGGGTTTTCCTCTTAAAAATGTGTTCTGTTATTCTGTACAATCAAAAGTCCCGGTTTGACTTGAACACCTCTCATTAATATTTATTAATTTAATATAATAATGTATATTAAACATATACTGCTGTCTTTAAATTTAGTTTGGACGGAGTCTCCAGTGTTAGTGTTTAAAAGTAGTGCTAAAAGTAACTTCACTTCATCACACCACCTCGATATTGATAAGGTTCCTGAAGACGCACTACACAAAGTGGTTTAATGCTTAACTTTATATGAAGTGCATGGTACCTCAGCAGACTTCAGATATTAGACTTAGATATCTCTCACCAAATCTATCACGTCTAGAGTTATGACTCTGAAAGTCTCCATGTTTGCTCAGACACGAAGCCTATATATATATAAAAAAAAAAAAACAACACAACACGGCATTATAATAAGGTTGGTGTTGATTGTGATCATTCGTTCAGGTGTAACGCAAGCATGTTAATGTCTGAGGGTGCCCTCATGGCTGCGCTGCCTTCTGGCTCTGGCTCTCGAGTTAAGCCGATGTATTTCGGCGTGCAGCCGTCTCAGCTTGCATTATGATTATCGTATACACCATATGTCAAATACTGTGTCCTCCAGACAGGCTTAACGATCTGTTGGATCTTTTTGCTGAGCCGTACAAAAAAATCGTCCGCTACCCGAGATGCTGCCGGTGCAAGATCCCGAGGTGAATCCATTCGTTTTGGAAATGACGAGATATTTGAGAGACGACGTACTGTGTTCTCCTAAAGTGTTTATTCATCACTATCATACAGTATATTTACGTAGATAAATCTTTACTTATGTGTTAAGTTTTTTTTTTTTTTTAAACGAAATATTTATCAGTTTTTTTAACATTTAACACAGCACGGATTAGTATTAGATCAGACATGTAGTGCTCTAAATCTTTGTCTTTGAAGTAAATTGAAAATACATTTCATCATGAATATAAACTAATATTTATGCTTAAAAATAAATAAACTGAGACCGTACATTAATAAAGTACATTATTACAGTATTGGGGAAGTATTGGCTGAAGATTGGATCGGATATAATTAAACAACTGTTGATCTGATCCTGTATTTAACGCTGATTCGCGACAATGACTATTGTAAAAAAAAAAAAAAAAAGTGCTTTATAAATAAAAATTTGTTAAATTGAATTGTGTCAACATGAAAAAAAAATGGAAATGGATTTGAAAAAGATTTTAATTGGAACTGGATTGATTATTATTATATTGCATTATTTACGTGCATCGTTAACCAGATGCGTATCAATATTATTTTTAGTATCAGTAGCAAAAATGCAGCATTTATTACATCAGTCTGTCTTTTACTCCCTGGTTGATGTCGAAGCACTGAGAGGGCATGTGTGGAGGTGGCACTTTCCCAGATCTGCTTTCATATAAAACTCAATATTCTACAAGGAAGATGAGACAGAGAGAGAGAGAGAGAGAGGTGCTGAGATTAAGAAAGGGCAAGAAATATATATATATAGAGAGAGAGACACAGAAGAGGTTATCTCTGCCTGAGTGTGAATCTTTCCACTGATTAGCGCTGACATTTTCGGGGCATTAACGAGCTCATTCAATTACACCGTAAACTCAGAGAGAACCTTTCTGCTCTTTCGTTTTAGTTATTATATTTATTTTTTTACACATTGGCTCTCCGAATGTTTCTTCAGGCATTGCTCATTTGATCAGCTAACCTGCTTATACGGCGGTAAAAAGCAGTTGTTTAGTAAGAAATGAAACACTTTGGGATTTGCTGTAATAGGAAAATAATCAACTATGGGTCGGTTTAAAGTTACTGCTATCACACCGGAGTTAATTCGTGACAATTTTCCTCAAACTCCCAATCTCTGGTTAACCACAGGCACACACACACACACACACACACACACACACACACACACACACACCAGGTGATTTATGAGAGGTGTTCGAGTCAAACTGGGACTTTACGAGAGTAAAAACTTCCTTTATTTCTCTATATAACCCTCTGCTACTCTAATGCACTTATCCCAGAGTTTCACTAGTGCTCGGACACCATCAAGGTAGAAAGTTTTCTATGTATGTCGAAGCCATGAGCTTCGTGTCTGAGACACTGGCCTCTCGGGAACTCCTTAAACGTTAGCCCAAACATGTAGAAATGGCTTGGACTGTACGGTGGATGTGGCAATAACTCCCAGTCGATTTCCTGTAACACGCAAGTGGTGGTGGTGAATGATTGTGTGTACAGTTCACACAGACAGATGCGTCTCCTTCTTCCGCAAGTTGCCGACAAGTAATCCGTCAATTTTCAAGGATCAGGCGTTCCACTCACTGGATGTTCATTGGAACAACTCGGAGTTTGCTCCGAGCCAATCCGAGTAAGGATCGTCATTTATGGACGTACGGCCTTCTTTAAAACGTTTGGACCGTTCACATTTTTTCCCTGCGGCCTAGAGTCTCATCACCGTACTGTGCTAGAAGTCTTCTGTCAAGGTCAATCGCTTTTACACCTTCATCTACCAGAAATTTCATCACAGTTTGACTTGAACATCCCTCATAGAAATGGCAGTCAGATGGCAGTGAGTGAAACACACTCACTGGAACGATACACACGGAAAGGTCACTCGAAAGTTTATGTAAAGTAAATTACATCACATCAATGATTAAATGTTTATTATTAAGTTTAGATTATGTACTACATCTGCTATAAAAAGTTCTTGGAGGACTACAGTATCATTAGATAGATGTACAGTAGATAGATGTTTTGTTTAAATCCCAACACACACACACACACACACACACACACACACACTCACACAGTAATGCAACTTTCTGAATACAGCATCTTTACTCTTTGGCTCAGGGTTCTGATGAAATGTGTGATGTCTTGGGTGACACTCTGGAAGGAGCAGGGTTGACACGGTCAAGGCTGAAAGTAAATTTCCGTAGCTCTGAAGGTCAAATAGATTATGATGAGAGATTCTCATGTGTGTGTGTGTGTGTGTGTGTGTTGTAGCTGTAAGAACTCCACTGAATGCTCCTTTGGTTTCTGACTCATTACACTTTTGGAGATTTTGCAGCTGTGCGAGCGTGTGCGACTCCTACACAAGCCAGCTATAATTTCCTCAACAAGGACGAAAGAAATTAACTGTTTCTTTTCTTTCCTCTTCCTCTTCCATGTATCCTCGGCCGGCTGTCTCCTCTGCGTCTGTAGGTGAGTCCCATTGTATTTTTTTTCATCTGCTCACCTGCACATCTATTCATGACGAGCTCGTCATTAATCATATATTCTAATTCCGTACACTAGAACGTTACACCTCCTTTTCATTCATTCATTTATTCATTCCATGTACAGTGTGTCATTGTAGCACATGATCCCAAAGTAGTGGCTTATCAGAATTTCTTTTTGCTCTAAGTCCTTTTGAGACAAACAAAAGAAAGATCACTAGCAATTAAATTGGCCATATGTGTTTTAAGAAGTGGTAGGGCACCATGTGTGTGAGAGTGTAATTGTGTGTGTGAGTGTGTGTGTAGTCCAGAGAGGCCTCTCGTATGGGTTTATGGCTTTCCACGATGCTGGAGGTGAAAATAAAAGCCGTTGAGTAGCTTCAATTGACTTAAATGCAAACAGGCTTTTAAGGTTTAAACACACACACATACACGCGTCAAGATACACTCACAGTACTCACAGTATCAGTACATGTGATAAGCAGCTGTTCATTCCTTCTTCATACCTGTTATTGTCCTTAGATGCTGTAATTATAGTTATATAGTTAACTCCACCTGCTGCACTCCACAGACAAGGGGCGACCTGGTGGATATCACAAAGAGTTAAATAGCATGCACGGATCACAGATGATATTTTTAAGAAATCTGCGGATCGTCTTGCTGCCTGCATGAAAGCACCGTGCGGTTAAACGTGTTAACACATGTTAGCCAGAGTCAGCTAGAATAACGTTTTTAACTAATGTGTAGTCATGCTTGGTAATTAGTTAAGTAGCTCAGTAGCTTGTTGTATCTTATTAGATTTTTTTCAGTACCATATTTTAGTCCCGTCAATTAGCTTACCAGCTAATTACACAACACAGCATCTTTAACTCACCTAGTAGCCCCGCTAATAATTTTACTAGTTATCTATAACAGTTATCTCTCTTAGTTTTTCTTAAATCTTAAAACATACAAACATTTTCCAGTTACGAACTTTCGAAGATACGAACATGTGTTCATGCATGTTCAATCGGGAAGTTAGATCACATGTCCGGCATATATTGTCACATTCGTGCAGTGCACATCCCAGCATGTCCTGGGGGAAGCATAAAAGCAGCAGTGATGAAGCTGGTGCTGCTAAGAAGCGCCAAGCAATAACGATGGAGACAAAAGTAAAAATAATGGAGAGAATGGAGCGAGGGGAAAAGATGGCCGACAATGCTTATTGTTTAACCATCAGCATGATTCTAAAGAACAAGGACACGATCATGGAGGATGTTAGTTTTTATACTATGTATAGCCAGTTGTGTTAGTATCCCAGTACTTAGACAATGTTTGTTGGACTTACGAACAAATTGGACTTATGAACAAGCTCCAGGAACGGACCTTAAAACTAATAATTTTACCAGAAAATAAAGTCTAATAATATCCCCTTTATCTCAAATCTACTGTATATATCTAACTAAAACAGTAGCTATAGTATAAAAGGTTTTATTTAGATTTGAACTGAAATTCATGATGCTAATGGATTGTAGCTAGCAAGGAGGGCAATTAAGCATCACCTCTAAATACGCTAGGTTAAAACATAACTCTTAAACCTTAGTCTGCTTTAAAGTAGATTAAGCGTTGTTTGTTGAGAATTGTTGCTAATTTTGGTTTCATTGTTTACATTTACTTCAAGATAAGTTTTTCTTGTTTTGACTGAAAGTGGGTGGAGCTAATCTCACTCTAACCAATCACAAGGCTGGTTGTTACAATTCTTTATTGAACCTAGCGAGTCAAAGTTACCTAGCAAAACTAGCTCACTCTTAAAATTAAAACAGCTGAATTATACGTTCTTGTGAATAATTCCCATGGTTCTCTTCGTCTTTGTTTCTTTGTTTCTCCTTCTATCTCACTTATACAAATTCTCCTCCACATACCCTCACTTTTTTCGTTCTTTTTTTTTTTTTTTTTTGATTAATCTCA
>JAOVVB010000050.1:23627055-23654189 GCA_028570985.1 Heterobranchus longifilis | reverse complement strand
CGTACTGAGAAAACGTTCTACCTTGATGGTGTCCAAGCACTAGTGAAACACTGGGATAAGTGCATTAGTGTAGCAGGGCATTATATAGAGAAATTAAGGGAGTTTTTACACAAACTATGTTCTGTTATTCTGCACAATCAAAAGTCCCGCTTTGACTTGAACACCGATTGTATATCATAGCTATAGTAAGCTAAGGCTAGTTTTAGCTTTATCTTTGCAACGTCAAATTTGTCAGATAATAATGCACACATTTCAACCAGTGTGTCCGGGTTATGACAAAAAATATGAAACACAGCAAAAAAAAATGAATTCCGTCCAGCTTCGGTCATTAGAGAATCAGGAAGAACTCATGGATCATGGGTAGTATATCCCCAACCCACACACAGCCATTAACGATGTATAATTGTAATAGAATGCTCGTGTGTGTGTTTGTGTAGGTGTGTGTAACACACATGCTCGAGTGTGTGTGTGGGAGGAATGGGAATAAGGTCAGAGTTATGGTCCATCAAATCCACTCAATAGGGCAGCTTTGAACCCTTAAACAACCTCCTCCTTCACACACACACACACACACACACACACACACATCTATACCATCCTCCCGATGTCTGGAGTGTGTACAGCCCGTGGTGTGGTCACACACCGTCTCTCCCTCGCTAATTGATTGCCTCATGTTAATTGAAGCCAGGCTTGAGTAGGATCTATTAATGGAGGGTGAAACGTGTCGGCTTGAGTATAAATCTCACAATAACAGCGCAGTCATCTGGCACGAAGAGACCACAATACTGTGTGTGTGTGTGTGTGTGTGTGTGTGTTGTGATGTTCTAAGTAGAGTCATCTTCATGTGAGATTTTAACGCATGTTGTAACTCAATGAACTGCTTCATGACTGACTTCAACTTTTTTAATTTAAATGTTTTAAAATCAATAATTATTATTTTTTTGTAATTAGAAGAGACGTTAGTTCATTTTCTTTGAAGGTTAAAACATTTGCAGCCAAAAGCATGGCAGGTTTTCTCTGTTAAAACACACCTAAGTGACAACATACTTCAAAACGTGCTGTTACCCCACCATAGTTATCACCGTAACATAGACGGAGGTGTTTTATTCCTCTTACACCGCAGCATTTTCCCAGCAATATTTTATCGATTTACAGTTACATTAAATGCTGTAAAACAAAACAGTTCCCGTTGCCACCTAATTTATTTTACTTACTGTATATAGCAGCTATCTTTCTGTTTTTCTCTTAAATTAATGACACAAAAGTTACAGCTAGTTGTCAATAAATAAATAAATAGCAAGTCAGCTTAAATTTGCTGTCCGGAAGAACTAAACCTACCTAAGCACTGACCCTGGAGACCCTTCCCTAACTGTTAAATCAGCATCTCTTTTCTAATTGTGATGCAATTTTCTTTTACACTATTCTTGGAAAATTAATCAGAACCTTTATGGCCAATCAGATTTTTAAATTCTCTAGTGCCGTGGTATAAAACTATATGAAAAGATATTACTGCCAGCAGCCAACAATGAGTGAAAATTACTTTAGATTGGGATTAAAAAATGTTTAAAAGCAATTTCGTTGGAATAAAAGGTTGAGTTGATGGGCAAGACATAGATACATGCATACATACATAAACTCAACAATAACTCCACTAATTAAATTTTATGCCCATAGAAATTTTTACCATGGTATAGGTATAATGGTCGTCCAATGGTACCTGTACCAAGGTATATAGTAGCATGGTATTTTTGACACTACCAAGGTACTTATTTGTTGACATGGTACATGTACCACATTATGGTGCATGGTTTTACCATGGTACATACTTAGGTACAACGTTACTTTTAAATACCATATGGAAATGCCTGTACTATTCCATACCGTTAGTAGGTACTGTACAAACATAACATTATGAGATGCCTGCTAAACTTTGGTAGTCACTGTGGTACCCAATAAGTACCATGGTATTCACAAATGTATTGTGTTTCACATCATAGTACAACCATGGAACACTGTATAAAGTCCTATGGTACGTACATAGTGTGGCAATGCCTGAGGTACCATGGTAACACTATGGTATATAATGGTACTGTATGTACTATGTAGTAGTTAGCTGTTGTATAATATTTGCAAGTGCAGAATGTTATAAAATGTTTTTTTATTACATCTACAAGATTATGAATTTAACAAATACATTCATTAGAACGTGTTGGGATATGAGTCGTGTACGTACCATAGTAAAATCTGGTACGTGTAGTTAAAAGGTTTAAATAAGAATATCAGTGTGTGATGTGTGATAATGTAAAATCTTTAAACCTTTAAGCTTTCGTTTTTGTAGTTAATTGAGGTTTTGGTTTTTTATTTTGCCCCGTTGCCCATGTAATGGCTTCGTGTTAGAGTCAGGAGACTCAAGGCGGCTTTGACACGGGACCTCCGGTGAGCTGACAGGCCGTCGCCCTCGTTCTCTTCATTTCAGTGCGCTCGGGTTGTCTCTCTGTCTCTCTCGAGGGGCGATATTGATGTAAAACATGTCACAATTACCTGCCTCCATGGCTGCCCCTGCTGGGAATACTAATAGGAGAGGTGTCAGGGATTCCTCAAAGCGAGGTCACAGGTTCCTCAACCTCCGTCTCATCTCAGTCTTGCAGCTTCAAGATGTCATCGCTGTCTTGGCTGGATCTAATACCAGGCCTTGGCGACTGAATTATTCAACAGAGTGAATTATTGAAATACAAAAAGAAGTAGAATTGTCGGGTCAGCGTTTAGCTGAAGTGGGAGAATGTGGTTCAGCTCTTGGCCTAAATCGAGGCATAATGGCGATATTTGAAGACTGATTAAAATCATCGCTTCGCCCGATCGATGAATCAACAGTGGAAGGGATGCTGGCTTTATTGCGGTCATGGTAAATTTCTATTTAGAGAGCCAGGGCGATGTAAAAGAGTCACGTGCCGGTAGAGGCAATCTCCAAATTTTCAAGGAAGCCTCCCTCCGCCCTTCATCTGAGAAGATGGATTTCTTGCTGTTGGTTCCGCTTCTATTGCAGTCAAGTGGCTGTTATGAAAAATCAAACCTTATCACTGGCTCCTCTCAGAGAGCAGTCATTCAAGACATTAGACAGCCTTGCAAATGCAAGAAAATGTTTTTTTTTGTCAAAATGGCATTGTGGAAAAAAATGACTTCTTTCCCGTCACACAATAGATCTCTCCGTCCGCTCCTTCGCTATTATTGTCCTTTTACAATTCTCTTTTGGGGAGAAAAGAAAAGGCGGTGTGCGTCAAAGCGTTGTTTTATTTTTACATTTCTGGTTGCGTTCGGTGTTCTACCACAACATTGATGAACGCTCGATTCTGGTTGGTCAGAAGACGTCGATTCATTTTGTATAACACCGCACCTGATGATCATTTCTGTAATAACAACTTATTCATGGATCTGTACTCTGGAAGCTCTGTGTAAACAAAAATGCTGATAGTGTGAGGTTTTCTCAAAAGGAGAAGTTGAAATAGGTTTATGGAAGGAGTCTCTAGTGTCGGAGACCTTTAAATTTTGCAGCTTCTCTCTAATGAACTTTGGTTTTTGTCCTGTTACCTTCAAAAGAAAGAACAACGAGAGATTGTTAATGAGATTGTAAATGAGAACATGGATGTTCCTCAACATTAACTGATAGAAGAAGGTGCAACTTACTGTGATATAACAGGAGTAAAACACCTGAGATGGAAAAATAACGAACTGTCTTCTTGCTGTTAAATTACTTCTCTAAAACAGCACAACATCAAACGCTTTATTCCTTATGTAGTATTCTTTCATGTATGAACTTTTACAATGTCTGTAGGATTCAGCGCTTTCCTTATGCACCTTCAAAACCACCTCCACCTTGCATTTCTTAAATTCATCCCATGTGATGGATTAAGCAAATGCAGAAACCCTGCGAGATAAAGAGTGAGAGAGGGAGAGAATGAGACGGAAGCAGAAGAAAGTAGGAAGAAATGCCTCCAATCCGGCTCTATACTTTCATCTTTCCATGGAAGATGGAAGCGTTTGAAGGCAGGGATGAGAGTGCGAGACGCCTGGGTGACACCGCCAGCCTGTGCCTAAGCGAAGATCCGCTTCAAGCGTGAAATAGATGGGAGGAAAGGCGCATATTATGCTGACGCCCACAAAAGAAAATTCTTTTTTTTCCCCCTACTTCTTCTTTTTTTTTATATATACACTCAATTTAATTATCCGCCTCCTAGACAAGGTGCCCATCTCTCCCCGATTTCCATGTTTGAAAATGGCCGTGGCTAGACTGCAAGTATGCCGAGCGGTAAAAAAGCAGCTTCTCGAGTCAGGCTTCAGCTCGTGAAGTAACATTGACTTGAGCTCCAGGTGCCGAGGGGAAGGATGGGTGCCTGAACAGATCAGTGCTAAGGGTTATCTCGCTATAAAAGAAGCAGCAGAAAGCACACTGACACTAATTGGGTTTTACAGCAGCCTACCATCTAGCAATAGAGATTCATTACCCAGGGGAATCAGTGACTGGTCTCATACTGCTGCTCCAACACGCTTTTCTGGCCTTATCTGTTCCCCCACCGGACCTGCTCCAAGTTGAAATGCTTTCGGAAGAGCAATCTTTGCTATTGTCTACAAATAAAAGATAAGAGATAACTCTTTATGAATCCCTGATGAGAGCTTTATGTGTTAGAGTACAAAGATCAACACAAAACAACCTAATAAACCAAATGGACTACGATAAGAAAGTAAAGTATGGCAGGTACTTGGAGAACGTAAAAAAAAAAAAATCTTGTGGAACCCATAAAAATTCTATAGAGAACACTACACTGATATCCCAAAGGCTCTTAAGCCAGGTATAATCGTTTAAACATGCCAAAAAGTGTGGTCTCACACCTCCAGGGTCAAGGGTTCATGTCCAGCCTCAGGTCTGTGTATGTGGGGTTTTCATGTTCTCCCCGTGTTTGGTGAGTTTCCTCCTGGTACTCGAGTTTTCTCCCACAGTTCAAAGACATGCAGACTAGGTTAATTGACATTTCCAAATTTGTCTGTAGTGTAAATGTGCTTTTGTGCCTTGCAATAGTCTAGCAACCTGTCCAGGGTGTCCCCTGCCTCGTGCCCAGAGTCCCCAGGGATGGGCTCCAGGCTTCCTGCGACCCTGTAGAGATAAGCGCTACAGAGAATGAGTGAGTGAGTGAGTGAGCACTTTTGTAAGTCGCTCTGTATAAGAGGATCTACCAAATGCCTAAATGTAAATGATTGAGTAAATGTGTGGATAATTAGTGGTTCTAAATCAAGTTGAACCTTTTTAGGAAATTAAGAACCCCTAACCATTCATTGAACCCTTCAAGTTTAAGTTTAAGAGTGTACCGAAATAGCTAAGTTTACCACTTATACATCCAGTTAATCCATATGCTCTTCGGAAAAAGGGTGTCTTCAATGGTTCTTGAAGGGATCACTGGATATTTAAAGGGGGCGCAAGCCATTAAGATTGATTTTAGGAGGCTCTGAAGAATTAATTTAATTAACAGGTCCTTCCAGGAGCCCTTAAAGAACTGCTTATACTGTATGTACATACCAAATACTTAATACCCACCAAATTTGAAACATCTGACAGGTATCAAAAAGAAACGAATTGCTAATTATTATTTGTTTGTTGCTCACACATAACCATGTAAACCATTTAGAAGAAGAAGAAGAAGAAAAAAAGATTCCTCAAGGGTTCTTCATGGGTGTAATGAATAATGAGGTTTTTATGAGACTCTGAATCCTTAATTATGCAATAAACCCATCAGGAACCCATGAAGAACCCATTAATTCGAAGAGACTTCTAAGTACCAAGACAGCAAAACACTTAAACCATTCTTGACAGGTTCCAGGGATTAAGAAGTAAATAATGATGTTATTTGATTTGTTCCAGACTCATAACCGGGTAATATACACATGGTTCTTAAAGAGTTCCAATTTGAGAAGAACCATTTCAGGAGGATAAAAAGTTTTATACTTCTTCTGTAATCACCCATTAATAACCCTTTACTAAAAGTATACCAAGAAACAAGTGAAATGTTAAATATTGTACTTATCCAATTAAAACATTCACAGTTTTGGAAAAAAGTTAATTTCAGGTTTCCTTGGATGTTTAAGAAATTCCATGCTAAATAGAAACCTTTAACAGAAGGTTTTTTGGGGGTTTATCGGATAAGTAACAGTTCTTAAATTTAAAAAAATTGGATGGGAAATAATAAGACAGGTCTTTAGTGTAGGGTTCTGTAGAGAACCTTTAATTGTTCCTTGAGAGGGATAACCAAAGGACTCTTAAGGGCTTGACTGTGATTGCTGTATTTTATCCAGCATTCTTGGAATCTGTCGAATATGTTACAGAACCTTGTTATGATGTGTTCAGATAATTTGCTTATAAATCCTTAAAATTTTCTCTATTTTTAAGAGTTTATTATTGAAATTACATTCTGCTTCATTCGCATTCTGCTTCATTTATACATATGCATTTCCAGTTCCACCATGTCAAGCTCGAGTCACGGATTGTTTCTCACATACGGGCGAATTCTTCACGTACAGTAAGCATCTGTAACGAGCTAGTTGCATTAGCGCTCACGTTCTGCAGAGTCAGCCCCAGTATTTGAGGTCATTAGAGGCAAATGGAAATGGAATAATGAAAAATATCGAGGGATAGTAATGGACTCTCATCAGGAAGCTGGATGATCAGGGCATGTGGAATTGTTCTGTCAGGCTGTGAGGCTAATGTACATTCTTGACATGACCTTCACATCTGAGATGAATTTGAGCCTCGTGTGAATTGTGAAATTGAATCTAACACTATGGAAAACTCACACAAGCATGCATGCATACACTGCCTTTCTCTGACCAGTCTTTGATTATTAAAATATTGTTTGTCTTGTGATATATCAATAGTTCTTGACCATACGTACTGTAAGATCTCTAGTTTTTGAATACATTTCTGATTTCTATGATTTCCTGCATACTTTTCCTTGTGGGATGAAAACTGGATTTTTAACAGAATGTTTTCCAAGAAAAATAGTTTAGCAAGAATCCTCAATTGTTCCAATAACCTATAAGGAACCCTTCCGAGAATCTATATGGAATTCCAGCTCCATGTTCCCAATGCCCCATTGATTCCCCTGATTTTCCAGGATTTGCATCACTCTAGGGAAAGGAAATTACTGCAGGAAATTATCCATTCATCCATTCATCCATCAGTTCATTCATCTTCAGTAGCCTAGTTATCTTAGTTAGACCCCACATACAGTACATGCATTCATAAACTCATTGAGATCTACAGCTGCTAGTCGACCTACCATCGTGTTTTTGGAAAGTTTGAGCAAACATGAGAACCTTGTGAACATACCAAACTCTACACAGATAGCACCCGAGGTTATGCTCTCGCATCCTGGAACTGTGAGTAATTGCCGTGTTACAAAAACAGAAACCAACTCAATCAGCTCAAATAGAAGAAAACAGGAAATTAAGCGCCAGTGATTTATCTCGTACAGTCACTGCGCACGGCCTCGCTTGTTCCACGATTCTTAATTGTTTTTCGTGATGTAGGTCATGTTTTAGATTTGACTTTCGCTCATCGCCCTCGAGCGTGCAATCGATAGAGCTTTAAGAAGTGGATGGAATCAAAGGGATCAGAAGTAACCTCATTAACTTTGGGCTTCATTCGCAATGATTAACCAAACAAAGAATTGCCCCTGATATCGAGCCACACGGAAAACGAGCTGCTGTGATGGCCAAGTATTGATGCTCTTCATCCATTATAAGAGAGAGCGTGTGTATTAATTATATGGGAGAAAGAGAGAGAGGGAGAGAAAGAGCCTGGTGAGATCCATTAGAAATTTCCATTCACTCAGTTCAGTTTGGGTGAACTTGGCCTGGTCCAGTGTACAAGAGCAGATCCTGCAATAAGCTGATTACAGCTTGCGCAAACACAATTACTTTCTGCAAGTCGGTAATAACATAAAGGAATTGGGTTGCAGCAGAACTTTAAGTGCAACCCAATACTCAACGTGATACCATTTGAAGGGAGGAGAAGGCCAGGTAGACCCTGCAAAGCATGGCGCCAACCAGTCAAGAACAATCTACATCTATTAAATGTCAGGTGGGAGCAATTTGAAGACAGGACACGTTGGAAGAAGCTCATAGCCCAATGTTCAGGGATACTCTGGAGGAACTGAAAGTTTCAGTGGAATGATATCATATCATTGTTTTGGCACTTTAGGTACAGTAGCAGGTTCTGTAGGTACAGATGAACATAAAAGTTGTTTTAGAGTGGTATTATTCCTAATTAGAAATCTGAGTATTGAGTGACATTGAGTGAGCTTATTTTGGATTCATTTATCCTTTCATTCATTCATTCATCTTCAGCAAATGCTTTATCCTGTTCAGTGCTAAGGTGGTGCTAGAGTCTAACTTAAGAATGACTGAACCAAGAATGGGACACCAGTCCAACTTGGTGGAAGAACCCGAGTCACTTATCAAGAAGGATATAGTGGGGTCAACTTATAGACATAATGGCACTACAATTCCATCTGTAATTAACATGTTTTATTTTAACTGACAGAAGACACCCCATGTGAATCAAACCCCCATCATGAATTGCCAACAGAACTCCTGAATGGTCCAGAGTTTTCACTGTCTCATTGTTGGGAGATTCAAACAAGTTTAAGTTTAAATCCTAATGATGCCACGGCTTTCCATGGCGTGCCACACAAGGGTGCAAAATTGGCCGTGCGCTCTGTGTACGAGGGTCACACTCTATCCCTGTGCGTGAGCTATTTAGGATATAAACTTTTAGCTTTACATGCCCTAGAGGAAACTTCTGAGACAGTGTCTTCAGTTTTAAATGTGGCAAGATATCTGGGCTTCAATCAACCAGAAACCCACTGGTTTCATGGATGCCTGTAGAGGAACCATTGAAACTTTGGCCATCTAAGGAACCTAACATCACTCATATTGGTGCCTGATTGTTACAACGTGAGAGTAAAACAAGGTCTGGTGATGCAGTTTAAAATTCCAGATTCTTCTGACTGGTGATTCTGCTATGGGTGATTGAACTGTCCATGTTTATCTACTTGGACCACCTGGATCCTTCAGGAAACTTGTGAAGACTTAATCAATATTGTTCCTGTAACTGTGTTTATTTTGGTGCATATTTGAATTCAGCCATTTGTCTCTTTATTTCCATGAATTTGCTGAGCTTCGTGTTTGTATTTTGACCGAGACCAATGTTTGTAGTGCGCACGTCAACCATCTGGTATCTGTTTTTTCTACAAATTGCTCCACTTGAGTTTTAAACTGCTCAGTCCTTGGGTTTTATTCCACTTTGGTTGTATGTTGCTTTTGTATTCTATTTCCAATAAGGTTGAAAAAGCCACCCACTGCTTTCTGCATGTGTGTGTGTGTTAAATGAGATGCCTGATCTAGAGATGCTGAGCATGCAGAGATACCACTAAATTTATTCACAGTATTTAACTCGATAGGTACAGAAATCTTTTTCTCTCACACACAGTCTGGCTTATTGGAATGTTTGCAAATGAGTGCATGCAATATGCACATATCACGTTTCCTTTTCTCTTTCATCTCTCACATACACACACACACACACACACACACACACACACACACTCTCAAGAGGGGAGAAAGCAGGATCTCTTTCCATCTCTGCATGGTGCAGCCTGCTGGAAAGGTCACTGGCGTATCAGGTTTAATTTTTACTCTTCCTCGCCTGTTAAGATCCATAAAGCCATCAATAAATCATTTTTAATGTCTGCATGAGCGCCGAGAGCTGACGCTGATTTAACACCAGGCCCTGTTAGCTCTGCTTCCATCCATCATCTCCCTGTCTCTCTCTCTCTCTTCCTCTCCCTCTCTCTTAGTTTCTTTTTTAATTCTTTATTATTAATTCTTTGTCTCCTTTCAACTGTCCTTTCTGTAATTTTACACCAAGACACGACAGAGCAGACTTCAGGTCCAGTGCTGCAGTTTTCGGAACCTTTATGCAGTTCAACCTAAGACTTGAACCTTGTGTGTAAAAAGCTGTAAACTTGCTATTAAACCCAACAGAGAGCCACAAATGTTTGTGCAAGGTATGGAAAAAAAAACACCTTAATGAGTCGTTTAATGAATGCTAGCTGATGGCGCACAGGCTGCTGAATTAGCAATCGCATTTTCCTTGTTAGATATTAGATGGTGAACAGGTCACAGTTCCACTGTTGACCTCAGGATCTTTCGGGATCAATATAGCTGCTATTAGGGATATGCATTTTGGTCATTTTGACAGCTCAAGTACTGTAGAGGGAGGGAATGGGGCTGATCTTAGAACCAATCTGTGACTGGAGTGTTTGCACTTCTCAGTAAACGTACTGTCAGCAAGATTTCTCTTAGTGTTGACATTATAAGCAATTCAGGAAGGCTGCAAGGGCCCTCAGGTGTTAGGGGAATTTAAGCTATCTACAAGCATTGAAATTCCTCTAAAATTATTTATTTAGATACGGTTACCTAGCTCTCGTTATTGTTGCAAGGTCATTCAAGTCATACCAGGACTTTTGATTGTGAAGAATAACAAAATAGAGAATAACAGTTATAAAAGTAAAAACTCCTTTTATTTCTCTATATAATCCTCTGCACTAGTTTTTCACTAGTGCTTGGACACCATCGTGATAGATTTCAAGTTTTCTCAGTACGCCAGAGCCATGATTCGACATGATCTAAAATGCAGGAGTCCCAGGAACTCCTTTAATGATCCAAACATGTTGCAATGGCTTGGAGCATTAAATGTTTAAATGTTTTCCTGCGGCTAAGAGTCTCTTCACCGTACTGTGCTTGAAGTCTTCTGTAAATGTTGATCGGTTTTACACTTCATTCACAAGACTTTTCACTTAAATGTCCCTCATACTGTATTTTCTCTCTTGACCAGTGTATGAGTCACTATATATACTGCCCTTAACGTCACTTTTATAAACAGTACCCCCGTTTTTAACCAAAATGGCTCAGTCACTATTTAGACCATATTTACTGCCCTTGATATTGCTGTGACCATTAGGACCAAAGATTTCATGCAGTTGGACCAATTCTTATACTCAATGAAATTGTAATTGACCGAATAAACCCCCCGTAGATATACTGTATCCAGTTCCTCCACATCTTCAGGGCAGCCCCAACAAGCTACCAACTAGGAAAGGTGAAGGCTTACATTACATGCTTTCAGTGACACATATAATGACCACATTGCAATGATTAGTTATAGTTCGGGTAGTGGCATTACAATTATTGTTACGATCACAGTTAAGGGCACAGTCAATTCTATCCCTATATCCCTCTATCATTCTGTTGCACCAGACCATAATTGTGTAACCCATGGTGACTCTCTAGCCAACTGGACAACAGTTCTCATCCAAAGTTCTTCAGTTCCTGAATCAAAGCCATGTTTCCACCTGAGTGCAGTTGTTTCCAATTGGATAAGAGTTCCCACCCCTCAATCTCACTCTGGTCAATTGGACCAAAAAATAAGTAAATAAAAATCCCGAATACCATGTGTTCAGTCATAAAGAAAATCCCAACTACCATGTGTTCAGTCATAAAGATGCATTAGCTTTAAAGTTTATAGCTTTGCATTGCAATTTGACTTACGTTGAATATACTTTTATAAGTATAAGTATAATGAACCTAATGTTCAATGTTACAGTTAGCAACATGACTACAGTAGACTTATGTAGTGAGATGGGGCCAGACATACTTGCTAAGGCGGTCCATAAAAGCGTCGCCTCCAACAGAGAGTTTAATTAAAAGGTTGGTTACCATTGAGATGAGGCACCTTTTCCACAAGCCACAATTCAGTTTAATTAGCAGCACCAAAAGAAAAAAACTCTGATTATGTGTTTGTGTGCAGTGTGAGCCGGGTCTTCGTGGTACGTAAGTGCTATCGAACAGGGCCATAGTCCCTAGGGCAGGGCAGTGCAGTGTGGCTCGTCTTACTTTACTTCCCCGAGGTCATTCTCACAATGTCACAATTCATAGGTGGAAAATAACAGCTTGCGTCAGGAAGAGTCCGGCATCAGATTCCAACTGCAGAGTGCGGCATACAGGAAGTCACTCTTCTTAGCTTTCATTTATATCCTCCGCACATGCAGAAAAATATAAAAGAACTCGAACTGTTATGTGACACATTATACATTTATGCGGTTTGTACATAAAGGGGAAAATCTACTGGTGATGAAGTGCGGCCGAGTTTATCTTTTCGAGAGTGTAAGATATTAACAAACACAGAGGGAAAGACAGAAAGCATCTCCAGCTGTATTTGGTCATTGCGACACCCAGCAGGTCCGATGTCATCAGACATCATTTCTGCTTCAGTGGATGCCTCCAAAAACACTCTGCATGAGAGCAATTAATGTGTGCTTTTGTGTGTCGCTGTGTGTGTCTACTGTGGAAACAGGTCCTGAGTTTAAATAAACTAATATTTTATTATTATAAAAACACTGATTACAAATTATTTTGAAACAAGGTAAAGATGTTGATGAGAGAAATTACCAGTTGCTATGAGAGGGGCCGAAAGTGACCTTGAGTTAAACAAAGACTTGCCTTAATAGGAACCATTACACTTTAAAAGCATTTACAGTAAAACATACCTTGAGAGAAACCATGACCCCATTAAAAAGAATCAAAATAGGACTTAATAGGACTCACACCCCACCCTGAGAAGAACCACAGCTTGGCTTAAGATAAAGTGTTGCTTACTTTGCGAGTAGTCAAGAAATGGTGATTTCTCTTACCTTAAGAGAAATCACCGTTTGTTTTAAGAAGAACCAAGACTCACCTTGAGAAGAACCAGGACTTACCTTGAAAGGAAGCAAGACTCAATTTATTTGGAATCAAGAAACCTTGGAAGAACTTAGGCTTACCTTGATACAAATCAACACTTGGCTTTAATGGAACCAAAAGTAATTTGAGAAAATAAATCAAAATTCACCTTGAGAGGGAACAAATTTACTTTAAGAGAAAAAAAACAGGATACATTGAAAGAAATCAAAGCTCACCTTAGAAGGACTCAATGCCAGCATTGTAAGGAACCAACATTTAGTTTGAGAGAAATCTCATCTCGAGAACAACCAAAAGTTACATGGAGAAAAATCAAGACTAAGTTTATTAGTTATCAGGATACCTTGAAAGAAATCAGGGCTCACCTTAAGAGGAATCTATCTTGGCTCTTAAAGAAACCAAGATCCATTGAGAGGAATGGAGATTTATCTTGAAAGGAATCAAAATTAACTTTACAATTGAAAAATACCCTGAGTGATGCAGAGCTACATCTTCTATGGACAGCATTTTGAGTTCAACTGAAATTGAAAGATTCATCTCTCTCTCTCGTGAGTCTAGTTCCTTTTAAGATTTCTTAGAGTTTTGTGTGTGATTAATGCCTTTGTCATTAGTGATCTTGGGCAAATGATATTGCTTTGTAATAATGTCAGTTGTTAGGACTACTACACACACTGACCTGCACCAGTGGGTAGACAGTATCAGAAACTTCACCACCTCCATCATGACCATGATATCCAAATTGGTATTTCTGGTTATAAGGGTTCAGAACTATAGCAGCATATTGAATTGTTGTTGAGCGCTGAAGGTCTTCAGACCTGTTGAGCCCCACTGGCATAATAGATAAGGCACTGGCCTCCTAAAATAGTGGGTTTGGGGTGTTTGTCGAGCAGACTGGTGCAGAAGAATCATGCTGATCACATAACCCAGAGGTCGACTGATCGAAACCCCTGACTGCTAAGCTTTGTTTACATGAACCCCAAAATTGTGTACTTTTAGGGAAGTGGTGGCTCAAGCAGTTAAGGCTCTGGTGATCAGAAGGTCAGGAGTTCAAAACCCAGCCCAACCAACCTGACAGTGTTGAGCACTGGAACAAGGTCCTTAACCCTGTTTGCTCCAGGATTGTCCTAGCTGATCCTGCACTTTGAATTCCGTTTCCCATCTGGGATATGGAAATAAGGAGATTTTGACACATGTTTGTTTGATAACATTACCCAGTTAAACTTTGTTAAGATGTCAGATGCCTCAGGAAAGTAGAGTGGAAAAGGGGTAATGAAATAAAGATACACCATTGAGTGATGGTGATGAGCGGAGAAATGTCCTTTCGCCTGTTTTGTCAGATCTTCAGTTTTTGAGATCTGCTAAGCCTTCCTGCTAGCATCTTGCCCTGACAGTCAATAAACCGAAAGTGATACTAATGGGTCTTTGATAATCTTTGATACTAATGGGTAAAAAAAAAATTAGCTTTTGCCAAAGGGTCTATTTCTTTCAAGGTTCTTACTTCCCTGCATGCCGTCCACATCTTGACAAGTTAATTAGCAAGATATTTCAAAAGCATGGTGACAAAAGTATGAAAAGTTACACAGCCAGCATAATTTTTAATGCTGCAAAAGGTTTGCCTTTCTTACTGTTCATGGAAGGTAATGAAAATCCCAAACCTGATCAGCAATTCCGTGTCTTTGATCTCACAATCATCCCCAGCTTCTGCCTTGAATCTCGGTCCTTCGCATGCAGTCAGACATTTGTTTGATTTTGAGGAAAGGGATGAAAGCGGAAGTGTTAGCGGCGAAGTAGGGTGTGGAGAATGCTTTTGATTCCACTCAAGGCTTACGAACTATGTTCATTAGGCAGAATCTGCTGAAGCATTGTCTCTCGAAGAGCTCGGCTTTTGCGAGTCTTATTGCTCGCACCGTCTGCTTTGACTCGTAGGGTTACAGAACTGCTGAACTAGATAAAAGAACACTTAATGGTGCACATTCTGAAAATCGGATGAGGTCTTTTAGCATCGCATTGATTTGATTTTCGACATAGTTTATGTTTACACTGTTGGGTCATCTTTCATGTACATTTATCATCCCATTTTAAGGCCCCCCCCCCAAAAAATAAACCATATTTTAAACTAGACATTATCGATTCACTCAGACAGATGCATCCAAACAAAGTGAGACCCCTACAAAGAGCCATGAACGAGTCCTAAATTTATTTTGGAGAAAGGAGCCTTAATTGCAAGGGCCTTCATTATGGAGCTATGCTGAAAATTAGCTGCGCAGCATGCAGGTTTATTATGCAAATATATGCAGATTCCAGTCAAAATTAAGTCATTGGAAAGCTGTCTTCCTCTCTCATTCGCTCTCATTCATTCGCTTTCTTCTTCTTCTTCTTCTTCCACGTCCTCCTTCTCATCTCGCTCCTCTTTCTTTTTCAGCAGTATCATAGTAATGAATTCATTATGTCTCCGAGTGCATTTTAATGAGTCTGTAACTAACGTTTTAATGAGCTATACATTACCATAAAGGCAGGATTAGGCAAAATCGAATTTGGGAAGTGTGTGTTGGTGATGGCGGCAGGACGAAGGAGGTTCATTAAGAGTTAATTATGTTGTTCTGTGTCTGTGTTGCGCTGCAGCTCAGTTTTTTTTCTGCAGTCTGGGGTCCGGTTGGAGCCTCAGCATGGGGTAGGCAGCGCTAGCGGGAGTCTCGTTAAGCTAACAACAGAGGGACAAGAAAAGAAACAGGCTTTGAAAGGACGTGTGTTTGTTTAAGATAGCGAGAAACCTAAAGCTGTGGATTGGTTTGATGATCACTCGTTCACGCTGAGACGTGGGCGTTAAGGTTTCAGACCACGTTTACTGTATTATTGTCGTTTGACCCTCTGTGAAAGCTAACTCCACCCATCTAGTATCATTTCATGAATAGACATGTTGCACTTTGCTATGGAAATAAATCAACTACAGTATATTTCTCTCTGGTTGGTTTCTCTTGAACGACTAATACCAGTTACAAAACCGAGACTTTTTTAGGAATAAATTTCATTGACGAGGAAAGGGCTATGTAGGTACATCTTAGTTTGTAATGTCACAAAAATAACCCGGCCAGCTTTGAACCAATCATGATGCAAATTAAGAAAGGCAACAATGTACCTAATAACTCTTGACCTGCTAACATTGTCCTTATAAACATCAGCAATTTGCAAATAATTACAATTTTATATTACTTTAAGAATGTGTATAGCTTCTTACATGCTGTGCAACTTCCTTTAGATCCTGTTATCTGAAGTGATTCGGAAGTGAACCTTCGTCCTCGTAGGGCTGATTTCAGGAGACAGAACAGGTACAACTCTGATGGAGTGAGATCAGGACCATAGGAAGGATGCTTTAACACTTCAGAGTGTTGACAATGTAGGCAGAAGCATGCATCGTCACGTGAGATCACGACGCTGTAGGTCTCGCTGTAACGAGCACTGTTGATTGTTGAACTTTTTTTTTTTTGGACAATGTTCCAATACTTCTGGCCTTCGAGAATCCCAGAAAACTCTAAACATTGATGAATTTTCCAGCTGATGTTTGAACTTTTTCTCTGTCAGCGATTGAGGATGTTTCCGTTCCATACTCCAGAGTGCCGTTTACTCTCAGCTTGATGAATCCGTGTCTCGTCACCAGTAATGATTCTCTTAAAGAAACTTTCATCTCCCTTAAAGTATCAAATTTTGTTTGAAGACGCTCTTCTGAGTTGTTTTAGCACCAGGTACACCCTCAAACCATAAAAAACAAAATCATCTTTCATGCAAATCACAAGTGGCGAACATGTTTTTGCTCACACCACAGCAACAAATGAACTGATGTAACACGTTCACACCTGCTCAGCAGTGACGGGGGAGACAGAAGCCTTGAGCGGAGAGCGATGATTAGACAGTGCGGCCGAGAGAAGTTTTAATATAAACGGAATGAGGATCATTTTTGACTCACCTTGGTATAGTATTATTATATTACGTGGTATATTTCAATACTTGGAAACTTGTCTAACTGTGACAAATCCATGTTAGGTTGCTAGCATTTAGGTAACTGGCTAGCTATTTGGGGTGGCAAGAAGGCATGAGAAC
Source organism: Heterobranchus longifilis (assembly GCA_028570985.1). Taxonomy (NCBI): domain Eukaryota; kingdom Metazoa; phylum Chordata; class Actinopteri; order Siluriformes; family Clariidae; genus Heterobranchus; species Heterobranchus longifilis. The sequence goes on along the minus strand of JAOVVB010000050.1, from coordinate 23,637,251 downwards.
CTCTGTTGCCATGGTTTCTTAAGTGGGTCAGAGGCTTTCTGGGTCATTTTTTCAGCTTTAGGAGGAAATCTATGGTATTTTTCTGTCCCTAGGCTGCATATATCAGCCTGTACATCCCACGTGGATGGGTCTGTGATGTGTTTATTCAGTGTCTCGGAGATTCTCTCTTCATCTCTTACTCTCATTCTCTCTTTGTCTCCGAGTTAATATTCCCTCTGATGAAAGACGTCTACGTCCCGGTAGTCCTTTGTAAACAAATGGTTGTGTTTTCCCGCTCAATATGTAATGTACAACATTCTTACATTACGTTTTCACCCCTCAAGCACTCAATGTACACAAAACACACACACACACACACACGCACATTTATGCATTCATACAGTAGCTAGCGGCTGTACAATCTGCAGTTCCTCCAAGATCGACATATTTGCCATGTTCCATCTTAAAGCAATAGAAATCAGAGCTCAGCACTACTGAAGCAGCATCAATTTTAAGAAATGCAGTTACAGCTCTGAGTTCGTGATGAAAAACAAATCTCTCTCTCGCTCTTTTTTTCTCTTTCTCTGTCTTTTGTTTTCTTTCCATTTTGCACAGACGGAGTGGATTGGTGTGGAAGGATCAGTAGGAGTTGTCTAGCTGCAGGCGTGTGTAGTGAAACTCTTGACCTTGTGCTTTTCGTGTACATCGTGGCTGCACAGAATGAAAAAAAAAATCCTAAGGAATTTGATTTGATTTTTTTTTCATGTGAGGGGGGGTTTATAGTTGTTGGATATTTTTCAGATACTTCAGACACTTTCCTTGCAATGAGAAAAGAAATAAAACCACGTTTAGCCCAAATTCATAGCTCTGTATAATGGAAACCAATACATCTTTATCCTGGGATATTTAAACAAGGGGTGTTCAAGTCAATCCAGGACTTCAAAAAACTTGATTTCTCTATATAATCCCCTGCTACACTAATGCACTTATCCCAGCGTCTTATTAGTGCTTGGACACCATCAAGGTAGAAAGTTTTCTCAGTACGCCAGGGCCATGATCGGACTGCCTGTCTGATTCATGTCTAAAACGCCGGCCTCCCAGGAACTCCTTAAATGATCCAAACATTAAGGCTTGAGGATTAGTTACCGAAGTGTAACTACAGAAAGATTCTAGGCCTAAGCTTCAGCGTGCAACAGAACTTGAACAACAAAACGCGGTTCTACAGCATTGTGCAAAAGTCTTGACCCCCCTCATTTCTTCATATTTGCTCCAAAGTGTCAAGCTTTCCTTTTTTTTAAATGTCATCTTGAGTGAAAGTTCTCCAGGCTTCATGAATTTGTCTCTCATTTTCAGTCCAGTCCCTGTACCAGTTTCAGAGGAATGTTATTTTATTTGTTAAACCACACAGTGACCTATGAATTGTTCAAGCATAAAAAATATCTAACTTAAGACGTGACCCAGTGAGAAACAGGTGCAGATGATGACAGATGATCAGGCCGGTGATTAGTATACTGGTGACGCTGAATGCTGAGTGGGTTGGAACAAACGAGAGGGGAAATGAGGTCACTGCTGAGGCTGTTACATAAACGACCAGTTTTTAAATTGTATCTTTAGGCATTTCGCAGCGTCTCGCAATAAAACATTTGTTCCCATTTGTTTTATTCAATTTAATCTCCATTATTTAATTTCATTTAAGATCAAATGGAGGGGCTCAAGACGTTTGCACATTACTGTGTGTTTCTGGGGCACATGGCTCGGTGTTGAGTCAAAGCGAACCAGTTCTCAGTATCCTGTGTAACCAGTGTTCAAGTAACCAAACGTGAAGCACATCCTCTTATAACTCAGTAAGAGATGATTCAGTTTAAGGTGGATTAACTTATTCTGCAGGGAAATAAGATTTTCCTTAAAAAAAAGAAACAGACGCTTCTTGTTTCACAAAAAAAAAAAAAAAAAAAGCTTTTGCACTCCGTCACAACTCCAAAGTGTTGAGCTGAAAGGTTAGCAGTGTGCATTTGTGGGAGGGAGAAAAAGAAAAAGAAAAAGAAAAAAAAAAAACTAGGCACAACTAAGCACAAAATAACATATGTCGCCTTTTTTCCCCTGGCGCATGTCCCTCATATCAGCCTTCCATCTAATGCGTCTCCACACATGTCTCGACTCGCTCCTCCGGCTCTGAGCGCAGATTTTGAAATGATGCCAAACACACACAAAAAAAAGGGCAAAGTCGTTAATTTACCCTGCTCTGAAAAGAAGAGGAAAAAAAAGCAGCCTGGAAATAAATAAATAAGGGACTGAATAAATAACAACTCCACAGGAGAAAAGGGTGAAGAGAGAGGAGTGAGAGAAGGTTTGGCTTTTTCGCCCCGAGCCTCGCAGACGGATCCGAGTCTCGGCGGTATGAGTGTGGAGCGAAAGTGAAAAAATATATAAATATTCATCAAATGCTAGTCGGAGAGAAAGACTTTCGAGACAGAGAGAAAAAGATGACGAGGAGTGCTGGAGAGGAAAAGTAGTCGAAGCTTGGCGAATTAAAATTTTGTATCTTATATCTACCCTTACTCACAATATATTCTATACTCACAAGTATATATTCAAAATGCCTGTTTTGTAGATTAAAAATAAAAAAAAAGGCCTACAGAGACGATTCAAGCCAAGAGCTTTTAAACAGCCGGGTTCGAGTTTGGTGCACTAAGCTCTAGTCTCTGGAGTCGGCATCAAGGAAGAGTCGAGGAGCCAGGATTGTTATTTTTTTTTATGCTAAACTGACACTTGACACTGAGACAAGATTTCCTTTTTCTCATCTCTCCATCTGCCAAAAAAATCTAAGCCTCTGTTCCTTTAGTCTGCATCATATACAGGAAATCCATGATCTGAGTTCTGACAGATTTGAGCCTTAGTGCTGAGCTGCTGGTGTCTTCTCCATGAAGGTAGATAAGATTTTAGGTAAATCAGAGTTTATTCGGTGGATCAATTAACAAATCACTTCATTAATTAATCAATCAGATAATAAATGGTTCTAAATGTATAACTCTTGCATTTCAAGATATGCATTTTACATATACCATATATGGTAGGATGTTCCTGACCAATGCAGACGAGGAACATCCCACGAGACCTGCAGTTTTGGAGTTGCTCTTTGTTGGACCTGAGTCACTCAAATCCTTTTACTTGTCCATTTTTTCTGCTTCCAACACATCGACTTCAAGAAAAAAGGTTCACATGCTGCCTAATATATCCTACCCATTTTCAGGTGCCATTATAGGGACAGATATTGTTACTGTAGCTACTGTGAGGCGGGCCAAATTGTGATGGGTAGACGACTAAATCAGAGCAACCCCAAAACCGCAGCTCTTGTGAGTTGTTCCCGGTCTGCAGTGGTCAGGACATAACAAAAGTGGTCCAAGGAAAGGAAAACGGTTCAACTGGAGATGACGGGGTCATGGGTAGCCAAGGCTCACTGATGCACATGGTGAGAAAAAGTGAAAAATATAAATATATTTTATATTAAACATAACTGTTTCGTTATGTTTAATATTGTAAAACATCTAACAAAATAAGTCAGTTCCTGTTCTCACTTATGTTATAGCAGCTATAATCAGCCTTTCCGTGGCCAGCCTTTGTTTATCAAGCTTAAGAAAAAAAAAACTAGCTTGTTATTTTACGGGGAAAACATGTGAAATGTAAACTCTTCTGTCTTACAGCTTTTCCGTTGACTGTTGTAAAGCACTGACATTAGACACTAGGTCCTCACCTCATCTGTTACTATAGCAACAACAAGGGTTACATTATAAACCTGTGATTTTGGGCCAGGACGATTGTCAAAGCTGTTAGTATAGGAAATTAATCAACACTGCCCGGCCAATCAGAATTCAGGTTTAAGCAATTGCGTGACCTTGTCTCTCTTTGTCGCAGCGTTACTGCAGGCTGGAGGCTTGGAAGATGAATTTATTTCCCGCTGATTAGAGAGCGCTGCGTGTGTTTTAATTTCGCCACCCATCCCCTGACTTTAAAGTGTTTGCGTATAAATGAGTGACAGGAATCTCAGCATCGTCCTCTCTCTCTCTGTTTATACTGATGTCTCCGTAGGGAGTCCCATTAAGCCCAATTAGTTTTTACTTTGCCCTGCTGACTTCACATGGCATCACGCTTACGCACAAACATCTGAAGATGATTTATAGAGATTCATACAGTCACTTGCTGAACATCATACTATAACGTGTTATTTCCAGGCCTTGTGTCCTGTCCATATGCAAATGCATCCGTGTCTCAAATCAGTTAACTGAGTTATTCTTACGGAGGTCTTTCCGTCTCTTCTTCGTCTGTCTCAGTGCTGAGGGATGATTTCAGACAGAACCCTACGGATGTCGTGGTTGCGGCTGGAGAGCCGGCCATTCTGGAGTGCGTTCCGCCTCGAGGTCACCCGGAGCCCACCACCTACTGGAAAAAGGACAAAGTTCGGATCGATGAGAAAGACGACAGGATCAAGGTACGTCCCGGACCCTGATGGCATGGTGCTCATGGGAGTTTGAAACTTTAAGACGCTGTAGATCTTGTAAACAGTGTTTCAACAGCGTTCCCAAAGCACATTAAAATCACAAACAATACAGACAAACAGTTACAACAAATAAACCAAATAGGGAAAAAAAAAAATACTTGATGTACAGTAGTACTGAATTCATTAATTAATATAAATTTTGGTACACGGCAGTATAAAATATAAGAAAGGATCATTAGATCGGATTAGCTTGAGGATAGTTAACATACTCATAGTTACACATTGTTTTTAAAGGACTGAACCAAATTTGATTGGATACCAGGTCACTCTAATCCCGCCCACTTTTTTTTGCACTTTTATTCCTTTTTGTTCTTACAGATTCGAGGAGGAAAGCTGATGATCTCGAATGCAAGAAAGAGTGACGCAGGGATGTACGTGTGCGTGGGAACCAACATGGTGGGAGAAAGAGACAGTGAGACAGCTCAGGTCACGGTTTTCGGTGAGCAACGTTTAGAGACGTGATCAGATTTCAATATGTTAATGTTACTGGGTGGTGTATTTAGGCTTGAAAAAGTGGTTGCTATTCTTTTCCAGTTTTCCAAATTGTGTGTTTGTGTGTGTGTGTGTGTGTATGTTTGTAGAACGGCCCACGTTCCAGCGGAGGCCGATAAACCAGGTGGTCCTGGAGGAGGAGGCGGTGGAGTTTCGTTGTCAGGTGCATGGAGACCCTCAGCCCTCTGTCCGCTGGAGGAAAGACGACGTGGACGTCCCACGTGGAAGGTGACGCGTTGAAACACTCCACATTTTTTTCCTTTTTTTTGTTACTGATACTGAAAAAGACATCGATACACATCTGATTTACATTGCACACATTTCATGTAATGAAGTCTAAATATAATAACCGTAACTCCAGTTCAAATCTAAATAGTTTTTCAAATCCAATTCCACCATTTTTCACGTTGATACAGGATCAGATAAAAATTTTATAATGATATCTGATACCGTCTGATCCAATACATCCTCAATACCATGTTGTTATTTATTGATCTACAGCTCTCACTATCGCATTATTATTATTATTATTATTATTATTATTATTATTATTATTTTGTACCATAAATACTTTTTATATTCATGATGCTATATATTATACACATGTTAACGTCCTGCCGGTGAATTGGGTTCCATCCGATCCCATGCTGATCCAGGGTCAGCCCTCAGAGTCTCACCCTGACACTCGTGTCTGATAAAAAGATACTAATAAATATTTTTTTATACCTTAACAAAAATTGTTGCTTTCTGCCCTGCCATTATTCACACGTGGTGTTTCACATCTCAGTTACGTACTGCGCTCTAAGCGGCTTCCTTCAGAGACGCTTCGAGCTACAGCTGAGCAGCGCGCATGAACTTTTGGCTCAGGTTAAGAAGACACCGGTGTGTTTGAATCCTCAGGCTGTTTGTAACTAGAGAATTAAAGACTAGATGTGTCTTTACACTGAGCTTGGGATGCTCATAAACTCCTCAGGTTAATCGGAAGCTGAGCTACCTACAGTACAGGCTCCCCTGGTCATGTTGTGAATACGGAAGAGCGGATTATATTGAGCTTGCGCATCAGGATGTGTTTTGGAAAGCTGGAAATGAAGATATCTGAGGTGGTGTGTGTTAGTAGGAACAGATGACCTCGTGAGTTCTTAAGGTGAAAATTCATGTAGTGAAATGCGTGTTTCCATAGAAAATAATGTAAATGCAGATAATCCGTTTCAGACACCCAGAAATATTACCAACATTACCAGTTTCTAAAAATATCATCATATTTCTGCATATAAAACAATCTAAACATTTAGAAAAGGCATGTAAATGACGTAAAATATGAAATAAATAGACATTAAACCTCACTTAACCTTAATTTTTGATTCCTCTTGGCATCGGCTGCTTTAAAAACCAAACTGAAAGCGGCTCCCTTTTCTTCTTGCTCTTGCATCCTTGCTAACATTCTTGGGACCCATGGTGCTGTGTCTAAATATTGCACGAAATGCAAAAAAAATCCACAAAAATATGCATAAAAACAAGTTTTGATCAGCTCCTGGACGTACGCGCGACTTAGCCGAGATCGGTTCAGCTTAGTCTGTCGAAAATGCTTCATATACTGAGGCAGATTGCTTTCGAAAATTTTTAAGGCGGAGCGTTCATATGCCGAGAGTACCACTGTATGTCCCTTAGTGTGTATTAAGACCAGGATATAACTTTAAGCTTGCATTTGTATTATAGACTGGTTCTGTCTGATTTGTAGAAAAACATTGCGTACAGAGCGATCTTTATTAAATTCTCTCCATCTGCAACTATAGCACACAAGGTTCAAATCTATAATTCCAGTGTAAACAGGTTAATGATCATCTACAGTAAATGCATGATTTGAACTAATTCCTCTTACATTTACTGTAGAAGTGTAAAGGGTTAACATTACCTATACTAAAAAACTGTCGATTTGTATTATGCAAACTACAAAAGTTTTAAAACAGAAAAGGTCGCTTTTTTAAACAAAAAAATTATTTAAGCACATTGCAGTTTAGTAAACAATTGATAAATGTTTGAACGAATCCCCATCCACAGAAATACTGTATACAGTACTGTGTAAAAGCTTTGAGCCAGTTCGCTCCTCATTAATTTATATTAACTTAAATTAAATGATGCAGATTAAATTAAAGAAAATAAGAACATTTCTTAGCAAAAACTGGCAAGGAGGATCTGAATTAGCGTTGCATCATCTCATCCTCACAGAGAATTGCCTGAGTTTGAACTAGTGCCTGGGAAACGGGGGAACATTAATATTCCAGCCTAGACGTCGGACCACATGTAGAGTCCGCAACTGAAGATCAAAAGTTAGGTTAATGTTCGCACGCGGAACGTTCCATGTATTCAGAATCGAGTAACGCGCATGCTAAGGTCGATGTATCGCTCGTGAGTGAAATGAACTGCATTACACCTTCAAGGTTGCCAGATGTTTATTTAGCAGACATGTTAGAAGTAGATTTATCTTCAATAGTGTCTAGACGGTCAGGTTTAAAAACGAGCATTCACCTTTAAATGTAAGCACCAACGAAGCAATAAAATCTAAGATCGAGGTCATGGAGTTTTTGGAGTTTTGCGTGTCGGCTATTTTATCACTGTTTGCTCTCAGTAAGAAATAACAGAGCACTAATTTGTTTTAGATTTAAATTTGGCTGTGACTTTATTCTTCCCTATACAGTATTTAGTTCTTTGGATGAATGGTTGTCAAAATCGAGGTCAGAAGGATGTTGTTTATGTACGTACAGTATGTACCGTACTTTGCAAAAGTCTGGGGCCAGACCACATTTCTTCATATTAAATAGAATTAAATGATGACTAAACTAAATTAAAGACATAGGAACTCATGTTTTACTGCGACAAAATTTTATGCAGCAACCTCATTTCCCCCCTCGTCTGTTCCAATTACTAATCACTGGCCTGATCATCTGTCAGCATCTGCACATGTTTCTCACTGGTTCGTGCTTTAAGTTAGATGTTTTATATATATGTATGAATGATTCGTGGCTTAACAAACAAACAAAAAAAACATTCATCTGAAACTGTTCAGGTACAGGGACTGGACTTAAAATGAGAAATTAAAAAGTATTCATTTATTAGAAAAAAAAAAAGTAGAACTATTCCTCAATACTACAGTATGGTAAAAAACACAAGAAAGTCTAACTCTGTATAAGAGCATTACCACACTGTGTTTTTATTCCAAACGCAGCATTTTCTTTCACATGTACGTGCACTGGTTTAGACTATGATTATCATATCTGTACCTTCAGCAAGCTGTGTTTAAATTGAATTTATTAACCTTTTAATTTCTATTATTATATAGAATCCTTCTTGCTATCAGCGTGACCAGACATACAGTCATTTTTTATTTTTTATCTTTTTCCGGAATGAATACTACATTTATTAAATCTGACATTAATGAAGGCATGACACTTTCCAGTTTCTCTAAAGCACACACACGGCCGTTAATTAGGTTTGGGGAAAAACAATGACAATCAAATTATTAAATTAATCATTATTGTGCTGTTCGTAATTACGCAGAGGCTCGGTGGAGACAGCACGGGCGCTTTGTCTTTACTGTTTTATTTCGTCTTCTTGAATCCGGGGAGTTTAATTCCGGACGTTCTCAATCCTTCTCGTTTCTCGTTTTTTTTCCCCCTTTCCATGTCGCTCGCTCTTTGCCGCTTATCTAAACTTCGAGCTTCAAAGACACGCTGTTTGACAGACAGCCAGGGAAAGCGGTCGACCTTCGGGTTACGCAATTATAGAAGAAAAGAAAGAAATAAAGAGTTTTCTGCTTTTCCTGTTTTGTGGAAGGATTTGCACGTACTCCAGCTGATTACACACGCAGCTCATTAAATATGCTCAATAAATACGTTAAATTATGAACATAAGCCCTAAAATGGGACTGGTTTTAAATACACTGGTAAAAAAACAGATAGACTTTCTCACAAGGGCCTTCGCGAACACACACACACACACACACACACACACGGCATTACAAGCATGGGATGGAGATATTAATGGAAGGACTGTTAGGTTGGTTAGGTTTTCACTGAGCAGTGGATGAAATCAGGGACTCAGCACAACACTGCCAGCCATCATCATCGTCTCTTACACTCTGTCTCTCTCTCACACACACACACACACACACACATTGAGGTTGGTCAGGTTAGGTCAGGTGGCTGAATGCTGATGAAGTGCAGGGTCAGAGGGAACGATCAGCCCCCGAGATGAGTGCAGTGGGGGAGGTAAAGGGCACACACACACACACACACACACACTGAGCCCTGGGCAGTGTAAGATAAGCCCCATAAAGCTTCTTCGAGTCTCTTACTCTCTGGGATTCTCATCTCGTCTCTCTCTCCTTTTAGCTTAAATATTCTTTCTCTTTCTTAAACCGTCGCTTTATCCTCGACATTATAAACATTTTCGGTTTTTTTTTTAATCAGCTCGCTTTCAGATTTTTTGCTCCGCCAAGCTCGGTTTAGGCGCCCCAGGCTCCAGGGTGCGCTGCTCAGATATTAGCGCTCCCCCGGTCACGTCGTCAGGTTTAGCCGCTGCGAGCGGATTTCACTGTGGGTGGGAATTTAAATAGTAACTAACAACTAATGCATCGATATGAAAAGGAGAACGGGGAGCAATGGGGTGATGGTTAAACTTCTAAAAAGATTTTGTATAAAGGTTTAGTACGGAGCATTTTCCAAATGCCACGATTGGCCCTTTAGTCACAAATCGTTTAGGGGAGTGTCAGGTCAAGCAATAGTGTGTTCATGAAAATCATCAAATAAACAAGTTTAAATCCCATAATTGTGCGGATTATGATGTCGGTGGCACTGTGGCGTAGCGGTTAGCACTGTCGCCTCACACCTCCACGATTGAGTTTGCATGTTCTCCCCATGCTTGGTGGGTTTCCTCCGGGTTCTCCGGTTTCCTCCCACAGTCCAAACACATGCATGTTAAGCTAATTGGTGTTCCCACAGTACCCGTAGTGTTTGAACATGTGTGTATGTGTGTGTGCCGTGCGATGGATTGGAACCCCGTCTAGGGTGTACCCCGCCTCGTGCCCCGAGTCTCTGTTACCCCTTTTCCACTGCTCTGGTTCCCGTGCCGGTTCCGTGCCGGTTCCCAATTTTGGAACCAGTGCCGCGCTTTT
>JAOVVB010000050.1:23598021-23618506 GCA_028570985.1 Heterobranchus longifilis | reverse complement strand
TTTTGACGCCGTATAAACGCGCAGCCGGACAAACGCACGTCACCAAAGCCCGTGTGAACACTCTCATTGACTCCTACGTATGTGTAGAAAACTCTCGACGCCTGATCCGCGCTCACCGAACGCTACGAACGCCAGAAAAATGCTCGATTTTAACGCCCGTGTGAGCAAGGCCTAACTAACTAACTTTGCTGTTTTATAGCAAGGAAATGATAGTAACTTATAAATAGATAAAAACAAGTTACATACTAACCCGAAGAATGCCATCAGTAGGGATGTGAATCACCAGAGACCACCTAGTACGATATTATCACGATACCTAGATGTCGTATTGCGATTCTGTAAGTTTCACGATTTCATTACAATTGGTCAATAATTCTCTCCTACCACACAGGACGCTGTTCTGCCTGCTAAAGTGTGAACAGTTTAGAAAGCGCCACCACTAGGATGATAAAAGAACAGCAACATTTTACCACCTCAAATGCAAATATTTATAAATTAAAAATAAAATTTAAAGACCCGAATTTTAAGTCAGCTGTAAATGAAATTGAAGTCAAACGTGAGTCATTTTTGGAAAAACCTGCAGATCATGATATTCAAGAAGGTGCATTTCATTAAACATACAGTGTACCATGGAGTCGAATTTTATATATAGATGTAGCATTTGTACTACTTGAACCCTCATGTGTTCTCACACTCAGAACACAATGATCACATCTGGGTCCGAGTGCACCAAGTGACCTCAGTCATAATAAGTAAGTGATTAATTTGCATAAAACTATGAGGGACGTTCTAATTAACCTGGTACTTTTGAGGAAATAAAGGCATTAAAATGATGGGCATTTACAGAAGACTTCCAGCACAGTACGATGATGGGACTTGAAAATCGACGGATAACGATGCATCTGTCTGTGGGAACTTTACACACAATCATTCACCAGCACCACTTGCACGTTACAGGAACTCGAATGGGAGTTATCGCCACGTCCCTCGTACAGTCCTGACTTCGCTCCAGTATTGGCCATTAAAGGAGTTCCTGGGAGGCCAGTCTTTCAGACGTAAAGCAGGCAGTCTACAGAAAAGAAACTCTGGTATTAGTGTATCAGGGAATTATATGTAGAAATATCAAGAAATGTGTTCGCTTCTTCTGCATAATCAATAGTTCCGTTTTGAACTGATTTCACGTTTTCAGGTATTTCTATAACTATCTACTTATTTGTTTAGCTTTACCTCTGTGCTATCCATACTCGGATGAATTCCAAGCACTTGAAAGAGTTTTAGCCCTACATGCCCACCGTGCAATTTTTCTTTGCTTTTCATTCTTTGGTTTAATTTTTAACCAAAACTATCATCCGAGGCTATGGAAATCCACAAGGGGAAAATCAACTCTACATTATCAAACACTGCCTTCATTGTTTGTTAACAGCTGTGACGACGATACAAAGCCTCCTTTAGAAATTAAGATGGAGTGGCGTTGTTGCTCTCTGTCAGGCTTCATGCTGTTCATTGTGGGAGGTATCGTAGCTTTGGGTAACTTTAACCCACAAGTAATTGTGGCTCCATCTGTTAAGGTGGATTGGATGGTCTCTCACCTACACGTATCCATTTTCAGCATCAACAGAAGGACATAAATGGGAAATATATTACAAAGAAATCTTTTTTTTTTTTTTTTATCTGAATTACTGCTGTTTGATTCGCAGCGGAATCTGAAAAACATGTTTCAAGCATCGTGGCAGTTAAACTCTAATTCATGTTGGGAACATTTGAAGCCAACACACCACAGATCTTCTAGGGAGTATGACAGCCAGGCGATAAAACTTTATCTAGCAATAACTCCCGCTGCTGTTTCCTGCCTTTGATGAGAAATAAGGGGAGAAAAAAAAAGAAAAAAAAAAAAAGCTTCTTTGACACCTTGACCTTCTCATTAGCGTGACATCTGTGGTGCTTTGCACAGGAACTGAGTCTGATGGGAAGTCTGGAGGACTACCAATGAATCGTGATGGTGCTATAAGGTTGATGTTAGGAGAGGCTGGAGAAAGGGATGACGGGTCTAATTGGTTCATTAAAGTTTTCTCCGGAGGAGTGCTGGGGTTTGTGCCACAAGGAGATATAAAGAACGGAGACCTTGGCTTGTATTATTTAACTCCTGTTGATACGTTTAATCAAAAGATATGTCTAGGTGCAGAAATGTCTTATTGTGAAGCTTTGATTTAAGTACTGTTTGAAGAGGTACAGGTTTTTTTGGGGAAAAAAAAAAGTCTGTTTAAATTATGTTACCCGAGGACGTCTGTAGCAATTCAGGTCCGTTTGCACAGTATGAGCAGTCTGTGAAAAATGTCTCACGCATACTGTATATACTGCACTTTAAAAAAAAAAAAAAAAACTCTTTCAACTTGCTGGAAGAGAGGTCATATGACCGCACCATCAAAAAAGAAAAACCCTGGAAGTGCAACTTCACAACTTCTCCTGTTAAACACCATAGAAATTGAATTTGTTCTGAGTTTTAAAGTTTAATTTGAGTAGCAGATGATTGAAAAGTGCGAACGCTTCGTGGAGAGTCTTTATACAGAAGAGAAAGTGTAATCTTTTCACAGCTTCTGAATGTAGACAGGGTGTATGTACAAGATATCATTCCTGGAGTTGTTTCTTCTATGTTAATCCAAATTATACTTAATTTAATAAAATTATACTTACTTAATAAAACTGCTAAAATTTAGTGGATCAAAAGTTGGCTATTTGAGTGTCAACTGGACTTTCTTTCTTGTTATGTAGAAACGTTTCACTACTCATCCAAATATTGTAGCTTCTTCAGTCTGAGGGAAGTTGGGAAGTTCCAAATGTTTCCGTCCTCCAGGGTCAAAGGATCCTCCCCTGTCTGAAAAGGCTCATTAGGTGAACAATAGAGAAGGTGACAGTAAGAGTCAGAGGGAGAGAGTTGTTAAGAATAGCCAGCAATAGAGAGATTAAGTGTGACGAACAGAGACAGTAGGAGGAATCATTAAGCGTACTGTAGCTTTCCTGGTGGATCTGTGATCTTGTTTTTTTGACGCTTTTGGGTTTTTTGCTTATGGGTACACCTAAGGAACCTTTAGCAAGGACTTAGACCGGGGGTGCGGAAGGCAAAGTGTTTCTGCAGATTGAACTAGAGTACTACAGTGTCTTTCTGGAATCTGGACAATTTAGGAGTCATTATCTTTACAACATTGATATTTTATTTGTTATGTGTTGTTCCTGGTGCAACCCTGTTACTAAAACTCAGAAATCTGGAAAACAATATACAGTATACTTATATAGTTTACATCCTTTACCATTTATCTTGTCCAACTTTTCAGTAGTAACTGAATGCATTAGAATTTGCTGTAATACATTAAGCATACAATCTCGCAAAGTATTAAAAGGACAATAGATGACATGATCATGAGTTCAAAAATGATTGAAGAAAAATGATACGGTAATAGGGCGGCATAGGGTTTAGCACTGTGACCTTGCACCTCCAGGTTTCAGGGTTCGGTTTCTCCCTCAGGTCTGTGTGCGTGGAGTTTGCTTGTTCTTCCCCGTGCTTGGTGGGTTTCCTCCAAAGTGTGAGTGTGTGGTGTGTATCTGAGATGGATTGGCACGTGTACCCCGCCTTGTGCCTGAAGTTTCCAGGCCTCCTGTGACCCTGTATAGGATAAGCAGTTCAGAAGATGAATGAGTGAAATGGTAACAGGGTTGAAATTAGAGTAACATGGTTGCACAAGCAGGCTGTAGATTGTAACAGAAAGGTGATAGATGAATAAATACACCAGAATGTCTTTAAAATAATATATTCAACTGGCGAAAAGCAGAATACTGCAGAGTACTACAGTATTGCTCAATTAAACACGATAGAAGAAATAAAATAAAAAATAGGTGTAGTTCAGCGACGCTAATTTTTTAAACACGGACCACTGTGGGTTCTATAGTGGATCCTCTAGCGTGGCCAATCATGCATAAATGTGTTTGATTGAATGAAACATTGAGGAATAGGAGGGAATTTTTATTTACTCTCTCTCTGGTATGATTAGTGAAATGAAAGCATTGCTCACTGAAGACAAATCAGATCATTGTAAGATGATTGGACTGAAAACTATGCAGTTATTCTTCAGGTTCGAAACAGACCTCTGTCAGGACTGATAGCATGAAGTGTCTTTGCAAGAATAATTTGATGATCTAGAACTTTCAGCATATCTTAAAAACCTTATTAAAGGTCTATAAAGTTTAAGGTTGTCCATAAAGCCATTGTCGACTTCTATGATTATGATAAATACGCCTGTGCAAGAAATATCTGTTGGAAAGAATTCCTCCATAATCCACAGTTTTCATGCACCAAGGCATGAAATGCAGCAAGTGCAATCACTAACCTCCACTGTCGTAATGCTCGGACACTCTCCGTCATTCATGCTGACTCCGCCCCCTTCCCTTCCTGGATGAATGGCTTCTCGAAGTTGCACTGGTGACACCTGAGTCCCTTAACCTGGCAATACGCTTTTGCATGAAACCTCCAGATCCGTGGTGTTCTCTCTATCTTCCTAACCATGCTGTATTTGTTTTTCTGTAATCCAGCGCCACCACAGTTTGTGATCCGACCACGGGACCAGATCGTGGCTCAGGGTCGCACGGCGACGTTCCCATGTGAGACCAAGGGGAACCCTCAACCTGCCGTGTTCTGGCAGAAAGACGGCAGCCAGGTACTGTAAATGAAAATGTTTAACATATCATCCAGACCTGCATGTTTATATTGAGCGGTGTTTATTTATGTACTTTGCAAACATCCACTTCCTGTAATGTGATCATTAATTACATTTTCCAATTAGCAGATTCTGTATTCCCTGTATGCTCATTATCAAACAGATTATAATGGTGCAATGTTTCTTTCCATTTTACCAAATTTTTTTTTAAATGAAAAAATACCGCAATTTGTAGAAAAATCACTCTTTCAGTCCGCATGTGTGCACGTTTGTGACTTAAATAAGACATGAGGTAATTAAGTAATTACTACAGAAAGAACCCATTCGCTCACACTTGATGGTAATGGCCTGGACATCCATCATGTGTTCATGGCTGGAATAGTTAATTAGAGGAAACACACATGCATACACACATAACATACACTCATAATTTGCTGCATTAAAGTCATTAGATGTAAATGAATCCAGCTAATGTTTCACCGAAAGTCTGGTTTGAGACCATAAAAAAAAACTGTATAAAAATAATGGATAAAAAGGTGCCAGAGTATGCTAAGCATTAAGTAGGACGAGGGCCATTAGCAAAGCTTGTTCATTATCCTGCTAATTAGCGAAAACTGTCGAGGACGATCTGAATTAGCGCCGCATCATCTCATCCTCACCTCGCTCTTTTTGGTTAGGTGGAATTTAGACACGGATTGTATCTTATTAAGAATTGTTTTTATTTGCTGGAGTTTGAACTGCCTGGGAGACACGGGGGACATTAATAGTACAGTCTACGTGGACACAGAACCACATGTAGAGTCCGCGCTTAAGTTCAAAAGTTAGTTTAATGTTGTGTATGTCTGTGTATTCAACATCAGGTTACATGCACGCTATGGCTGATGTCTTGTTCGTGATTAAAATGAACTGCATTTAGTTCAACACCTTTTAAGTTGCCAGATTTTTATTTAGTACAGTAGACGTGTCAGAGGCAGGGTTTTCCGATAGCGTCTAAATTGTCTGGATTAAACACACTCGCTCACCTTTTTTCTGTTCAAGCTTTTTTCTGTCTTAATAATCTTATTCTTATGATCTTATGTATTGCGTGTGGGTTATTTTATCACTGTTTTAATCCGAATGTGTGCCCAAAGCTTGAAGGGTAAAATAACAGAGCATTTATTTGTTAGATTTAAATTTTACTTTGGCTTCATTTGAGTTCTTTAGATGAATGTGAAACTGCTCAGGTACAGCGACTGGGCTGAAAATAAAAGACAAGCAAGTCTGACTCTTTAGAATCGGAAAAAAATGAAGAAGGGGAACTATTATGCGACTTTTGGACCATGTATAAAATCTGTAGCTGTGTTTGAGGTCTGGATAGTGTCCTGCTCTCTCCTCCTCTCTGAATACACTTACTGTAAATCAGCACAGAACCAAGAAATGTATCGCAATTCCACCCATAGCAGTTGTTGTTGTCGTTGTTGATTTTTTCACCTCCACAGGAGTCGCAGCTCAGCTAACTGCTCCACTTTCCTCCTTATTGTTTGTTTGTGCAGAACCTGCTGTTTCCCAACCAGCCGCAACAAGCCAACAGCCGCTTCTCCGTCTCACCCAGCGGAGCTCTGACCATCACGGGCGTGCAGCGAGCAGACGGAGGCTACTACATCTGCCAGGCGCTGACGGTCGCTGGCAGCATCCTCGCCAAGGCCCAACTGGAAGTAACAGATGGTGAGTGTTGGTGTAGTCCAGAGCCGTGCTTGTAATGTTTTCTTCTTGATTTTAACATTTTATTATTATTATTATTATTATTATTATTATTATTATTAATAGGAAGTGCTCTGATGAGTATTATGTTTTGTTCTATATATTTAACCATATAGGGAAGTCGCTCAAGCTTGGCCACCGTGAAAATAGCAAAGAAAACTAGACATGCACTTCATGTGTGGGAGACGTGACTTAGGATCGCAATTTTTATGAATGATAAACAGAAAATGATTGAAGGTTCCACATCCATTAATTAAACTAAACACACAAGTTTGGAATGAAAAGGAAGTAAAATTTTTCATGTAGAAACACAATTTGTTTTAAGTAATTATAACACAGATCTTGTACAGTCCTGTACATTTTTGTATTCTTTTGTGAGAAAGGTTCAGAGAAGCCACCTCTCTCTCTCTCTCTCTCTCTCTCTCTCTTATCCTCCTTCCCTTCTTATTTCTCATCTCTCTTTTCTTTGTCACAGTCTTTCATTTCATCGTATTCATCTCCCGACCTCCCTTTACTTCCCGATCAGACCCGTCTCTGTAGCAGGAGCACTTGAGCAGCACGGTCTTTGTGCTGCGTTTCTATTGACGCTGTGGGGCCGAGCTGGAATTTGTCCTTGAATTTTTCCTGAGCAACATCGATTGTGCAGCACAAAGCGAACCGAGCAGCACGGCTGACGCCGGCGATTCTGCTTCCTCCCCATGTTGTTATAGCAACTTTACGAGAGAGAGAGAGAGAGAAAAAAAATTGGCTTTTTATTTTTTAAGTTGTTTCTTTTTTTTCAAAATCCAAAGAAACGGCCTTGATTTCAAGATGAAAAGTTGTAATTTTCTTCAGACTCAAATAAGTATTTGCTTTAAACAGAAATTTTATTCCATTTTCCCTCTTACATGAGATGAGAAATGTATCAATGCTAATTGTTTATTTTATTTAAAAAAAAAAAGAAAAACACATTTAATCCATTTATCTTTCCATTTCGTGTGAAAGGCTAGTCCAGACAAAAACAGGAACTACAACTAGGATGCAGCATTAGCATAACAATAGCATTAGCAAACATGACGAGAAACCAACCAGAACAGAACACGAGGAAACACATCCATGAACTAAGTAGACGCAAGACAATGAACCGTGTTGAAGTACATGCTGGGAAATGTGAGTCAGGAAGGCAACACAAACCAAGAAGTGCAGAGGAAAGCTGCGACAGAAAGAAAATAGTTCCTGTTCTCGCTTATGTTACAGCAGCTATAGACAGTAATGTCCTTACCAGGTTTCTCATCTTCATTTCCCGAAGATAATGTTACGAAAAAGTGCTGCTTAGCATGTTACAAAGTGTAAACTCTTTATAACAAAGTGCCACTGGAGACTCCATAATTGCAGCATCTAAGTGTCTAAGTTGTTCCCAATAATGGTTGCATTATTATAAACCTGTCACTGCTGTCAAAGCTGTCAATCAATCAATACCTTCTGACAAATCAGAATCCAGAATAAAGTAAGATCGCGTGTGCATGCAAACACGATTTCCAAAAAAGGAAAGCCCTCAGCGTGTTTACTCGTGTCGGAATGTGTTGATAGTGTACCAGAGAGTGAATTGACGGCGAGCAGGAACGAGGGATTAGTAGAGAGGGTGGAGGATCACGGTCGCACCTGCAGTTCTAAGGCGTGATTTAGTGAGCCGAGGGGCAACAGGAGTCCGACAGGTTCAAGGAGAAATGTAATGAGAAATTCCTGATGCAGACAGCACCAAGGCCCCTTTAATCTAAGAGTCTGACCATCTCCTCATCAATCTGTCATGTCATTCTTGCACACACACACACACACACACACACACACAGACACACTTATTCAGTTGAGGCTTTTCTCGTCACTCCATCATGGCTTCCAAATACACATACTCGCACCGCAGCACCATCACTCTCACAGACAGACAGGGATTAGATACTGTCTGATCGTAGTGGATGGCAGTGTTGGCTTGAAGAAACACAGTCTATTTCAAAACCTCACTTTACTGTTTAACATGAAAAAATAAATGAAAACATATTTAGGATGGAAAGGCATCTTTGTATCTTCTTGAAACTTCTTTGTAACTGTTCTTTGTTTAA
The DNA here is from genome assembly GCA_028570985.1 of Heterobranchus longifilis. Classification (NCBI taxonomy): domain Eukaryota; kingdom Metazoa; phylum Chordata; class Actinopteri; order Siluriformes; family Clariidae; genus Heterobranchus; species Heterobranchus longifilis. The sequence continues at coordinate 23,609,964 of JAOVVB010000050.1, read as the reverse complement.
ATTTTGTACATTCCTGCCTGGCTCACCAATTTTTTTATATTCCATATTTTGATGTACAAATTAAAACCTGGTTTGATCCAGAGCCTAGCTTACTGTCAGTGTGGAGTATTTCCTCCATCCATATGGGTTTTCTCTGGTGTATATACACTGATCTGCCATAGCAATATGACCGCTGACAGGTGAACTAACCAACACTGATCACCAATTATACACCAGTAAACTGGTGACAGGTCCCAAGGCCTACCAATGCCCATAGGGACCAAAGACCAGGATATCCGATCTGATCCCACAGAAAAGCTAATGCAGCACAAATACCTGAAAAAAATGCCATTCTGGTGACAATAGAACACACCAGGAAAAACAAGTCCACCACACTGTGTACAGGGTCCAGCAGGCAAAGAGCTCAAGTCCACCAACCCGACCTCTAAACTCTTCAGATCCCAATCCAATTCAGCAGCCATGGGATACACCAGACAAACAAATGCAATACATGGAGGCCCTACACTGTCATCCGCAGCACCCAAAGGATCTGCTGCTAATTTCTTGGGGAAAGACACCACAGCAAACCCCAGAGGCTCTATGGAGTCACTTGCCTGCACAAGGCAAACCCAACCAAGGTTTTAATGTTGATGGTTGATTGGAATATGTTTGTGTATGCATGTGTGTGTTTTTTGTTACACTACAAGGAGTGAAATTGATCTTCACAGAAATGCTCTAAACACTGTATTTAGTTTTCGAAATGTTCTCCTGGCTGGCTCGCCAATTAGATGTTAACTTACAGAAAGCTTCTAGAAATAACATGCTGTTGTTTCCTTTCTCTATCTCTTTATTTACTTATTTACTTATTTATTTAACTGAATTATGAAATAATGATCTCATACAATTAGTAAAACTGTCCCACACAGAGTCTGTGCCAAAGTTGGTAATTTAGTCTTTTTAAATAGTTTTGAGTGCAGTCTTGTGCTGGCTTGCTAATTAGATTTTTTTTAATTTTTCTACAGATATGTTACACCAAGACATCTCATACAAAAAGTTTACTTGACCTACACTTACAGAAAGTTTACTCTTTGCATTAATTCATTTAGACTAGTGTCTGGCTCACCAAATAGACTTTAATATGTATTAGATCTGTAAATGAACAGAAATACTACACTTTATTTGAAAATAGCATGCAGGTAGTGAGTTAGTTCTTTAACTTTTTTAATCTTTGCTACCTCAAACAATAGATTTTAACGTAAAAAAATTTTATAACCAACTAACTGTGGTTTTCATTTATTTACAGATATGGGACACAGTAAAACTTATAGTAAATATTATACAAATAACAATTTATGTCATGTCTTTTACACCTCTTGTTCCAATAGATTTTGATTTTTCCATTTCTGCAACTCACTATAGTGGAGGTAAAGTGTGCTTTATGGCAAGCTCACACAAAGTTATCTCAAGATATATGTGCATTTACAGTACTGCTGTAAATGACAGTGAATTGGTTGTGTGGAGGGTAATATACTGTATTTTTATATTTTTTAAAAATCCTACACTACAAAGCTCTCATAGAAAAGAGTGAAGCCTTGTGACACAAAGAGTTTACACTTTTCTGATTTGCATATTTATTGTATTGGACCTTAATTTAATCAGGAGACGCTCAGATTTGTTTAAACATCTAGCAAACAAACCAAAGCATCCAGAAAAATGTGAAAAGACACGGGAAGACCAAATTCATGTAGTCTAATAGCTTTTTTATGATGTTTTGATGATACACTGATAGGTGCTCAGCTTCAAGCAGAAGCAATTACTGGAAACAATTTAGATTTGAAGATACAGCGTTAATTTCGGAATAATAATTAAGTCAGCTAATGATGCTAGCTTTCTGGCTAGCAGGAGAAATGAGCAATATATGGGAAGAATTCGATTTGGTCGAAATTAAGCCTAGCCTCATCCTCCTCGATTTTTCAAGATACCATGCTTCATGGCAAAAGTAAATGTAGGAAATTCACAAAGGTGAAGCGCTCCACCAACCAGGGTTAGAGAGGAAGACGGATGTTACCCGAAACGATCAGAAAGGTTAAAGGTAGATACTGTAATTGGTACCCTCAGGTCTGCTCTCATTAATCCATACTAGCTCATTATAGCAGCCTTAAGGCCAAGAGACGTGTATTATTCAGCTCTCAGAGATAAAAGCTTGCCACCGGTCCAGGAATTATAGATTACAAGAATCTTTTTATCAGCGCTTGGCAAATATTAGGCCAACATTTTTTTCCAAAAAGAATGAAGAAACTGTTAATACGTGGAAAGATGACCTTGACAAAAGATCTCATGTTTATGGTCAAAACATTATAGGAATTTCGAATTCGTATAATTTCTAACCATAAATAGCTTTTCTTCTGCTTTACAGTGCATGTGTAGGTTATTAACCTGCCTCTTATAACCGTAAGAGCTTATTTACACTGACCACACAGACTATTATAGCGCTATATATATTTGAGAACATTTAGGGAGGGTGCTATAAAAGTCACAGGAGCGAAAAAGCTAGGAAAGCACCTCTTGCACACCACATCAGTGAACAGGAAAACAAGAGTCAGCAATTCTGCTACTTTTTTACAGAAAGCATAGTTACGGTCCTGTGGTTCAGCCATCAGATCTGTACCCAGGTCATTTGTGCCCAGGTCTGGCATTTCTTCTGCTTCAATGATAGCACTATACATTTATCTGATTATTGCATTACATAGAAATCTGGTTGCTGAGGGTAAAATTTTCATATTTTTGGTGTAAATGTGGAACTATTTGAAGTTTAAGTTTTGTAAATGTTATGTTTTCCTTAAATCATACCAGACCTACCATCTTACATTTTCTGTAGAAAATTCCTGCTATATCTGTAACTTGAGAGGTAACAAGCCTTCATTACAGGCCATGAGGTTCCATCATCAAACCAACATCTTTGTTCATTCATTCATTTCTTCAGTGGTCAGGTGAGTGGATGGTCAGTGGATGCAGATGCTATTATTGCCTGCAAGTTGGGAATCCCTGGGTGGGATTAGGGCAGTTTAGTTAGCACATTTCAACTACTAGCATATTTTTGTGGTGTTCATGGAAACTGGTGAACCTTGAGGAAACCTACATAGAAAACAAAAAGACAGTTCTCCAAAACCAGGAAGGAATCAGGACTTCTGCAGCTTTAAATGTTTCTAATGTAATTAAAGTCATTAATGTAGTTACGTCACCTTTAGCTTTGTTTACAGCACACAATGTGGTGTTCAGGTCGTGTGTAAAAATTATTCCCCATGCTCGCAGCACCACTCTTTCGCAATTTGAATATTGGAATATGCCCATGGATTAGGATACAAAAAGAAAAAATCCATAGATACTGTATATTAACCTGGTCATTAAGTACATTCAGGTCATCAGCTGACTTCGTTTTATTGCCACATAATACTAGGGTCAATCTGGACTCATCACATGACCTTTATTCCATTATTCCAAAAGTACTCAATCATTATGCTCCCTAACATATCAAAGCCTTTTTTCTGATGAGTCTCACTAACAAGTGGTTTTCTCATGGACACATAGTGATCTCCATTGGTGATTTATTTATTTATTTATTTATTTTGAAGGGTCCTTAACACAGTTCCAATTGTTTCAAATCTGAATAGTTTTTTTTTTTGGGCCACACAGTGTAGGTTTTTCTTGGCACCTACTGTAGTGCATTATATAAACTAATTCAAACCGAAAGGAAGTCCTCCATTCTAAGGGTTCGGGTTTGGAAACATGATCAAATGTTGGGAGGTTCTTTGTGGTTATGGAAGTAAACTGTCAGTGCTGCAATTGAATACTGGATGTTGAGAGTTTGACTCCCACTTTTACTGTTAGACCTCACAACCTTACTCACTACCTAACTCAACTATAGGTCCTAATGTGATATGAAAGAGGTAAATGATGCCTTTCTTTCTTATTTGGTCAGTTTTGACAGACAGGCCACCACCAATCATCAGACAAGGCCCAGCCAATCAGACTCTGGGTGTGGACAGTGTAGCTCTGCTGAAGTGCCAAGCATCCGGGGAGCCTGTACCCACCATCAGCTGGCTGAAGGATGGAGTGAGTCTGCTGGGTAAAGATCCACGCATGTCCCTGCAGGAGCTTGGCAGCCTTCAGATCAAGAACATAAAGGTAAGATTGGAAAAAATAATAATCTCATCTTTGTGATTGGTTTAAATTTCTAAGAAACATGTTTTCCTCTGTTTAGATTTCCTTTCCTTTACCTTTTTTTGGGTGCTGTATAATCTTTACCATAACTTTGCTTGGTATAATGTAATATTTTTCTTTGATTGATGGTAAAGCACATGCGTCTTTATTTATTGCGCGAATATGTAAGACTGACTGTCGAACACTATGGGTGTCTAAGTATGATGTATAAGCTTAGCTGTATTCAGTAAGATATTGGTAAGACATAGCACACGCTGGCAGAGGGAAATCACAGTGCATTAAAGAGATGAATGCAAAATATTGATTTTAGTAAATTGTTTGATACTATCACTTAGTTATATGACAGGTCTCCCAAGCATCATTTGTAGAAGCTTGGACAGAGTCCAATCACGCAGACATATCCATACACACACACACACGTATACTACTATATTGAATTTAAAGTCCCCGCACCCTCCCATTTGTCCTCGATGGAATATCCATTATGGCTGACAGAGCTGCCCAGCACTGACATTTTATCTAATAAATGAAGGCAAGGCGCAGTGATGAAAGGTAACAAACAATGCGGGGAAGATTACATAAAGGCAGGAGAGGACAGACGCCAGCTGTCATCAGTCCAGGGGGTTTCGGCCGCCGGCCTCTCTAAGCGCATTAGCCTACCCTTTTGTTGCTGTTGGAGGGACAGTTGGTTAAATTTGCCAGCAGGTAAAATGCAGGACTGTGCAAAACAGAATTCATTAACAACATTAGCATCAGCACTTACAACTAATCAATCAGTGTAAATCCACGTAAGTTGGAAGGCTTACACTTAATACGCCATATTTTTTCTGGGTGCGTTGAGTGAATTTTAAATGATGAATTAATTTCAAATTGTAATGGTCTTTTTGTAGCTTTCGGATTCCGGCATTTACACCTGTGTGGCTGCTAGCTCGAGTGGCGAAACCTCGTGGAGCGCCTTCCTGGAAGTGAAAGGTACGCCGTTCGTTGATCAGTGTCAAGGTCATTGAGCAGCAAAGTACTGCATTGGTGTTGTCTTTTGTGTATATGTCTTGACTTCAATCTGTTGTCTGTTTTGGGAGGGCGTGACCTTTCCGGGGATTTTAACCCTTAAAATCAAAAGCATTTAATTTATTTAGCCAATTTATATATGGGGCAGGATAGAGTATTAGAAACAAGAGACTTTTTTTTTCAGCACAACATAGGCAATATGAACAACATGAATTTTATTTCATTTTAACCAACCATATAAAAAACAAAAAATAAATAAATAGGTCACATACAGTAGGCAAAGAAACAGCACAGATGCATATGATCAAATTTTTTCATGGTTGCTTTTGATTGCTTCCATGACTAATAATAATAATAATAATAATAATAATAATAATAATAATAATGTGTGCATTTGGTGAGTTTTACATATTTGCTACGTCATTTCCATACTCCATTAATGGTAAGATTTACATGTTTAAAAAGTATTTATTCAATACACATTTTGATATCGGAAGCTTCCCCATCTACACATACCACCTGGAATTCCTTGAAAGCATTTTTTTGTTTTGTTTTTTCTACAAATCAGTGATTCACCAGTGCTGTTTTTAAGAGTTACATTTCAATGAATGAACAGTAGCCAAAATGTACAGCTTACAACACACAATACAATTCATATTTAATCAGCTTTGTTTTAAATGTATTTGTTTAATTTACATGCTACAGTAGGGACCACCAATGTCCGACTACATATTTTCAAGCTTTATTTTTTCTTCTCTTAAACAGAAAATGGGAACTACAAGTAAGTGGGATAGAATTGGACTGAGGAATCATTTGAGTCTCAACCATTTGGATTTTTGCAGTATCATGTCATAATTGATGTACAAAGTGTTTAAAAATAAGCAGCAGAAAGTGAGTCACATGTAATGAAACAGAGCATCTTATCTTCTCATTTTTATTTCTCAGAATCTGGTGGCATAGTGCAGATCAAGAACAGAGAAGAGGGTGAACTTCCTGGTCCACCCTCCAAACCTCAGGTCACTGATGTCACCAAGAACAGCGTGTCTCTGTCCTGGCAGCCAGGCCTGCCCGGGGGTTCGCCCATCACTTCATATGTGATCGAGGCATTCAGGTATAGATGAGCCGAGTGGGATTTTGCATCTGGCTTTGGTTTGAGCTCCTAAAATATACAGTATATAGCGTATAATGCCATCTTTTAGATGGCCGTTAAGCATAAAACCTGTAATGTGTGTATCTAAATCTATGGCTTCTTTAATGTCAGGCGCTTTGCAAAGTCAGGATTCACATTTTACTGTCGAGTAAATTACCTTCCTAATGTTCAAATGAACTCATCAGGTCTTTATTGGAATCGTACTCATTTGCAAAATGGATTTTTTTTTTCTGTCCTGTATCTCTCAGCCAATCTGTGAGTAACAGCTGGCAAACTGTAGCAGATCACGTCAAAACCACCCAGTTCACCGTTAAGGGCCTGCGACCCAACACTATCTACCTGTTCATGGTGCGCGCCGTCAACACACAGGGCCTGAGCGACCCGAGTCCCATGTCCGAGCCAGTGCGTACCCAAGGTAATGGCTTTATATATATATATATATATATTCATATTTTACTGGAACTACACGAAATATTAAACATCCCTGATTTTCTTCTTGAGGACAAGATTGGACTGTTTTACAGGAAGTGAGTAGCACAAGAAAAAAAAAAAACAGTACCACTTTGCGGTACCACAGAGGTCAGGAGTTGTTTTGTTGGGAAATGGTCTAAACTCAATTGGTTAACCTGTACACTAACTATCAGAAACCCAATTACGTCCCAGTTCAGAGCGAACATCTTTCACTTTTGGAGTTTGTAATTGAGTTTGGGCCATCCGTGCGCCCTTAATGATCATAACTGAGAAAAATGGCTGACCTCAAACTGGAAACAGATTCGATTAAAATGCCATGAAGCTCCCGGTCTGTTCATTAGGTCTGGACTTTAAGGTCTAAGTGCGAAGAACAGGTACAGTATGCTGCTTTATACCACAGCGTCGTTCAGTTCTCGATTCTGAATTGGTGGATTCATTTTCCGTGACAAATAGCGGGTATGACTATAGTTTTGGCTGGAATTCAAATTCTGGGTTTTTATTAATGGGCTTGTTAATTCATTAATACATTACCGTTTCCATAGAAACGACTTGTACGATAGACACTGCACATAATCCAAAGCTAAAAATGAAGACATAAAATACATTGTTATTTAAGAAAGAAAAATGTCTGTAATTGGTCGTGAGGTTAAGTGATTATTTATTCAATCATTTATTCATTTATTTATTTATGGAAGAAGTCTCCAGTGTCAGGTTTTTGAAACATTTTAACTTTAGGTTTTTATAAGCAGTGAAATGCTTCCACAACTATCCGTGACCTAAAATAGAAAGACGGAATAGAATAGAAAGATTTCACTATAATAAGAGGAAGATTGCACTAAAAGAATACAAATAAACTAAAGATAGACTTTTCAGTCAAAATAAAATAAACCTCAAATGTTAAAAAAGCAAATTTGCAGATTTTTTTAAAGTTAAAAATAAAATAGAATTACAATTAAAAAAAATTATTTATAAGTTAAGCATTTTTTTATCTTATATTTGATTTGTTGGAATTTTTGCAGTTTATATTGATGTCTAATTATTATTAATAATAAGTTCTTGATCTTAATTTCTTTTTTTCCCATCTGCAGATATAAGTCCTCCAGCGAAGGGTGTAGACCACAGGCATGTACAGAAAGAGCTCGGCGAGGTCATCGTGCGGCTACACAACCCCGTGGTCCTCAGCCCCACCACCATTCAAGCCACCTGGACCGTAAGTCCGATTTTTCCGTACTATTAGTACTTCACAGTGAAGTCAAACTCCCAGCTTTTCCAAGGTCTGCTCGAGGCTCTGTCGCTTCATCACCGATTCTTGAATCGCTGCATAATTGATATCCAGTAAAAACTCATTGTCTTCGAAAAGTGCCATTTTGATTAATTGCAGATGCTGACTCAAATCGGTTTAGAGCGAAGGAACACGTTCGTGATTGTGCTGTCAGTCAATATGGAAAAACACCGGCAGCCATCTGGAGCTTCATCAATCAAAAATCAGATTCTTTAAAAATTTTTCCTACATGAAGATAAACGGTTAAAACGGAGAAAAAGTGCAGTGTAATTAATCGCAGGGTTGTCACTAAACAGTGCTGTCTTCATTTTTTATAGCCTAGGAGGGTTTTTTGTCTCACACTTTTAAACTCTGCTGTAAACCAAGAATGTTTTACAATGAAAGTTTCAACATTAAAAAAAAAACACTATAAATATAATTAAACTAATCATAAATTAACAAAATTAAAACACTGCAGGCAATTTGGAAATGCCAATTAACCTAATCTGCATGTCTTTGGATTGTGGGAGGAAACCGGAGTACCCAGAGGAAACCCACCAAGCACAGGGAGAACGTGCAAACTCCATGCACACAGACCCCGAGGTGGGAATCGAACCCGGACCCTGGAGGTACAAGATATTAGTGCAGTTTTATAAGGAAATTACCTGCTTAGTTTTACTAAGTACCCTGTAGAACCAGCCACAGTCCTTTTAAAGACTTTGTTCCACCTGCTTCTTCCTTTTTCATGCAGGCAAATCCCAAAAGTTTAGTTTTTTTGTCTGAAAAGTCGTCTTTCATATAACATGCTGCAATCTTTTCTGGCCTATATTTTCCTGAAAAACTAATGTTTGGAAATCAGACATGTTTTTTGGAGTGACTTAAAGTTACTTAAAAAAAATGACTGTTTTTGTTTAGCATTTGTTCAATAAAATTTCCTATTGTTTTATTTTTAATAGCTTCAATCAAGAGTTGATAACACTACGCTAAAACTGTATTAGATTTTTTTATCGCTTTTTATTCTGGAAACACTGCCTTGTAAATGATCGCACACACACACACACACACACACACACACACACACACGGTGACCCTCCGGCAGCCAGGGCTGTTTTCTGTAAGCATCAAACTCTTTAGCATTCCTGTATAAAGAAAAGTTAGGAAGCTGAGGGGGAGTCGATGAGAGGAACGATCGAGCTGATTTAATTTGTCTGAAGGGGAGAAAAACAGCTGTTTAATATCTCCGCCTGAAAGCCGAGCCACGGGCTGCCCTCCAGCTGAACAGCCATTAGAGTGAGTTATGCCTCGTTATGTCCTTCTCGCTGAAAAATATGCCGACTGTCTCGAGGTGGCCTTCGTCTTCAGGAGTGACGTGATAATCGTGCAGATGTGATTTCTCGCTAGTCTTGCTAGAAATAAAGTCGTGCTTGTTTTTATTGTCAAGTGTACGGGTCTGTCTGATCGGAGCTCGCTCACCGTCTCGCTGTAAATCTGAAATAAATCTTTCACAGTGTGTTTATACACGACATAATGTTAAGCATGAAAATAATTATGAGAGTTTATATTCAAATTACATGTCATGTTAAGCGATCCCATTCATTTAGGACAATTAACAAGTACAAGAAGTTCTGTACGCACTTGTCCATGGTACCTGATGCGCTGCAGTGGCTATGCTGCGTTACTGAAAGACAAAAAGCAGTAATTAGATTTTTTTTTTCACCATGCCTAAAAGTAAATCATCTGTTCATTGAGTGCATTTCCTTAAATTACAACTGATTGAGATTTATTAGCAGTAAGTACAGAAAAATAAAAATAAAAAAAGGGTTTTTACATGACATTACGGGCCTGACCTTATGTATAAATATTTATATAAATGGAGATTTTTCTAATTATTATGCCTAATTTAATAACTTTGCAAAGTTGTATTTGTAAACCATTAGTAAACTGATAAATACGTATTAATACAAAAAAATTATTAATGATTAATAAATGTTGGCCAGTTTGTGTGAGAATTTTGGTAGCACATTCTCTAAATACAATAAGTATAAGGCAGGACGATGTTATAATAATGATGCATTAAAAAAGGTGTTTACACATTTTTAGAATTATAGCGCGTCTTTTTAAATTCAATGTAGTTGTGAACAAACCAAATATATATATAAAAAAATACTGCATTTGTTCAAAAATTTATGGACCTGTCTGTATCTATAAATATTTATATCAGTGGATATTTTTGACCTATGTACTATATTATAACCTACTTATTATGCCTAATGTAATACATTAAATACAGTTATATTTGTGGACCATGAGTAAACTGATAAATATGTATTAAGACAAAAAAAAAAAAAAAATAAACAAACAAAAAAAAAAATCAATGCCATTTGCAAATGTTTCTTTTCTAAAAAATATTCTATATTAAAGGAAAAAAGAACCAAGGTTATACTGTGTATAACAACCCAACTTCCGTTTATAATGCATAGTAAGTATCGTCCATAAATGTTTAAAACAGTGCATTTCAGACATTATGGATGTGTTCAATATAGACATGCTTTTCATAGAAACACTTCCCCGAATGTTCTCCTTCCTGGAATGATTCCCTGGATGTCCCGCTCACGGTTTTTCCCCAGTTCACGTCGGCCCTAATGATGTCTGACGTCATGAGGCTTTTACGATTTGTGTTGGTTGTGTGTATGTATTCCTGTGAGGGGTCGCTAAAAGCTTTTTTATTGAAGCTCTACAAAGTGAACATGAGGTTTTCCTGTAGATGTTAGCTCTGCTACAGTAGGTCACTGAGGAATTCGAAAAAATAAATGGAAAAATGCAGCGACCGCATGTGAGTGGAGCTCGGTTCTAAGGTGTCATCAATCACGTTGGAATAAATAGATTAGGATTTTTGTGGGACGAGGTTTCATAAGACGTTCTACAGTTTTGTGTTCTCTTTTTTGTGATTACAGGTGGATCGTCAGTCGCAGTTCATCCAGGGCTACAGAGTTTTGTACAGACAGACGTCAGGGCTGTCGTCGCCGGGGGCATGGCAGACCCAGGACGTCAAGGTTTCCTCCGAGAGGACCATCGTGCTCTCGTCGCTGAAGAAGGGCATCGTGTACGAGATTAAAGTGCGACCGTACTTCAACGAGTTCCAGGGAATGGACAGCGAATCGAAGACGGCGAGGACTAACGAAGAACGTAAGATGCTATTAATGTATAAATATATACAGTAACTTGCATGAGTATTCACCCCCCTTGTAGTGTTACAGTACAAAGTGAAAGGGACTTTATTGTGATTATGTGAAAATAGACAAAATAGTGCATAAAAATGTTGGGGTCAGGGAAATTATTGATATAGTTTTCATCAGAAGTGATAGAATTAGTTGGATGTTCAGTTACAGTAAATGTTACATGATCTCAGTGTTCCTGAAATCTGTTTCTAAAATAGCTAAGAAGTTGTTTAATGGGACACGTTGGCTCAGAATTTACTGATTAGGTCACTTACAGTACAGTGCGATATCTGTGCCCTGCATTATAATTATATATATATATATTATATTCCTGTATGATGTCATGAGTGATGTCTCATATACGTATATTATAGTGTTACAAAATTACTATATATATTGTATTCAGTATATAGGTAATAAATACAGTAAATTCAATTAATTCATATAGTAAACAGTATATGTTTATATAACTTTTTACACAAATAGAACATAAACACTACACCACAACCACGTGCAGAGGATGCATGCACGTGACGATGTACGCCAGGCATGTGATATTGTGTCTAACTTCCGCGATTGAATGTGCAGGAAAGCATGTTCGTAGCTTAGAAAGTTCATAACTTGAAGGTTCATAT
>JAOVVB010000050.1:23554185-23572515 GCA_028570985.1 Heterobranchus longifilis | reverse complement strand
TTGCATAAATTAATGTTTAAAATTAAAATATATAATATAGAAACAAGGAATAAGTAAGTAAATAATTAAATAAATAACAGCTGTTTCATAAAAGATGATGAAAGATTTTTATCAATACACTTTTGCACATTTTAATATATACATATTTAGTTATCTATTTAATATTTGAATCTATTCAATACATTTTATTTGGAGAACATTGTATTATTTTTGTGCATTATAAAATATTAAATTGTTATAATTTATTTCATTCAGAACCTCATTTCAGTTTGGAACGTCCACAAATCTCGTACAGTAAAGTGTTTCAGTGATGGTTTGTGATGGAAGTCCAGACATGTGGTTTTAAAGTAGGATAAAAGTGTTGAGTGTTGTGTGTGTGTGTGTGTGTGTGTGTGTGTGTGTGTGTGTGTGTGTAGCATGGGGCTCTCGCTCTAACTGCACGTTCTGCATGCGCTTGTGCTTGTCCTGCCTCTCACCTGATGCCACTCTTTTTGACCTTCGACCCCACTAGCACTCCTATTCATTCCCGACTACCGATTGGCTGACGGATTGTGTAATAGAATGCCGCACAACCAATCACAGGATTTCAGCACCACCAGCTCCCACAATAGCTCGGAGCGGAGCGGCAGCCTGTCAGGTTGGTATCTCACCGGTCAGGGATCCACAGTCACCACCTCCTCCTCCTCCTCCTCCTTCCTCTATCTCCATCCTAACTGCTCCATCATCTCCATCATCTCCTGCCTTTACTACTACAAGTCCTTCCTGCTTCGCACAGACATTCAAACACACACTCACTGCAGGAGGGGGAGCCGTGGAGCTCAGGAACATGCTCACGCTGGCATTGCAGGACAACGTGTAATGTCAGGAAGAGAAAAGAGTGCGAGTGAGTGTGTGAATAAGGAGGAGAGGAAATGTTCCTTATTAATGAGTGAATAGGAAAGGACGTAGAGAATGTATGTGAATATTAGAAAGAAAGGAAGGAGAGGTGAAGAAAGGAGTGAAAGAATGAAATAAGTATATTAATATAGAAGGGGTATAAATTAAAGGATGAAATTATGCAGGAAGAGAAAGGAATGACAAAAAGAAGGAAAAAGCAAAGCAAGAAGGACTTCTAGATGAAAAGCAAAGAATGAAGAAGGAGGGAGAGAAGGAAAGAAGGAAAGAACGAAGTGATTTTGGAGAAAAGAAAAAATGGATAATGAGGGAATAAGGAAGATGGGAGAGAGGAAGGACATGAGGATGAAATTTAGGAAAGAATGGAGGAAGGAAGCAAGGAATGAAGACAAGATGGACGGAATGAAGGAGTTGATGAGGAAACTAAGGAAGAAACTGATTCAGGAATGAAGGGAAGTAATAAGAACATATGCAAAAAATTGGGACATAAGTAAACTGGAAAGGAACAGTGGGAAAATTTAGGAGTTTTATGAGGAAGAAAAGACGGACATAATTGGGTGAAGGGGAAAGGGGAATTAAAGAAGGAAACAGAAACGTGTAAATGAGTAAATAAGAATGAAAGAGAAATTTAAGGATGGGATGGAGTGATAAAGCAAGGAAGTAACTAAGGAAGGGATTTAGGTAAGAAAGGATTAAGGACGAAAGTCAAGAAGGAGGGACGGATGGAAAGAAGGAAAGGGTTTAGCAAAGAAGAAGGACAGAATGGCCTTAATAAAGGAAAGGAAGAAAAAGTGCAAAATTGGGTCCGATAGTATATAAGCAAGGAAGAAAAGAAGAAGAAAGAAATTTAGGAAAAGGGGAAGGAAGGAATTAGGAAAACAAATAGAAGTAGGCGTGTGACTTGAGTAAATAAGGAAGGGATACCGAAAGACACGATGGAAGAAGATGAGAAAGAAAGGAAGGACGGAATGGAGTACAAATGGAGGAAAGAGGGACTGAATTAAGGAAAAGTGGAAGAGAAGAATTAAGAAAGGAAACAAAAATAAGTGTGTAAGTGACTGAATAAAGAAAAAAAGGAAAACGGGAGATGGAAGGAAAGATGACAAGAATTGAGGAGGAGAGAAACAAAGTAAGAAAAGAAGGAAGGAAAAAGTAATGGGGGGGTTGGGGGGGGGGGGGTACGGAATCAAAGAATAGTGTTCCAGATCCAGCAGATGAGTGCTGATCATTATTCCCTTATGTATCTGTGAGTTGTCGAATAAAACAGAATAAAAAGGATCTGTAATTAGAGCTGGAGGGATTTCTTTCTTCTATATTTAAAAGTCTTATATCGCTACAGAGCGTGTGCCCTTACTGAGTTTATTACGGAGTTATGGGATAAAAAAAAAAAACACCCCTCCCTTTACTGTAAGTGTTACTGTAGAGTGACACTGAGACTCTGACAAGACAAGAAAGACACTGGAAAGTTTTTCAGCAGAACTGTAATGTACTACTGTAGATTTTAATTTAAGCTAAAACACAAAGACGCTAACCTCAGCCTGACTCTCCCTCGCAGCCCTGTCATCCTTCAATGCTTGCTCCCGACAATAAAACTTATGTGCTGGATTATTATTATTATTATTATTATTACTGCCGTTTATAAAAGCTGAGATGACATCTCGACCTCTTTTGTCTGTCTCTTTCTCTGTTTTATTTATTTTTTTGTGAAACGGAATAGAGTCGGAGACTTTATTCATGGCAGAGATTAAATGTTGTGGGAAGGTAGAATAAACTCTAATGGGGTCGATTTAGATAGATTCCAGCCATTAAGAGGAAGCAGTGCATTTATTTTTATGAGTGAATGAATAAAGAAATCAAAGTATTACATATTTGGATGAATTGTACGATCACGAATTACTGTCATCTAAACATTTGTAATCAGAGGCATGATTTTTGTGTTGAACGATGTTTTCTTCTGCCTCGGTGATATTTTCAGGATAAATGCTCTTATGTGAAATTAGGTTGAATGGAATGAGGAAAATGCATTGTCGTATGCACAAGTATGTCGTTACACACAACGTTATTGAAAGCGTCTGCACCTCAGGAAAACCAATTTGGTCCATTTACTGCGGAAGATAGGTCTTCTCACTGTTTCTGTTGCAGAGAGAGAGAGAGAGAGAGAGAGAGAGAGAGAGAGCTACTGAGTTGAAAGCTACAAGATTTGAGAGGAAAGCTCAGGCGTGCATTTGCATTTACACAGAGCGAAGGCCATAGGGCAAGTTGCTCTTGATTGTTTCTCGAGCTAACACGCACAGTCAATTTGTTCTCCCCGGGACATTTTACCTTGCTATCGCAAATAATTAGGAGATATGTGGCTCTACAAAGTCATAACGGATGGAATTTTAATTGCAGAGGCGGATTATATTTCGATAAGAAAGGCACTGCAGAGCAGAGTGATGTCAGAAATAAGCCATAACTCAGAGGCTTGAAAAAAAAAAGAAGAAGAATATTTTGAATAAGAAACATCTTCTTGATAATCCTATAGGGTTACGTACTTGATGCGGAGGATCCATTGCCCCCTTCCATAGTTGCTTATTTTCCTACAACAGGTTGGTTTTAATGATAGTTTCACACTGATTTATTTACTCAGGGTTACTGATCGGTGGGTCAGTCACTGTCAGGCCCTTCAGCAAGACCCTTAACCCTACATCCTTTACCAGATCTTGCGGATCAAATGATCCGAAGTGGTGCCCCATGGATATAAGAAACAAAGGCTAAAAACTATCTGGAATATCCTGTATTTGATCAGTACAAACATTTTAAAGAAGACCGTATGTCTGTGAATGACGATCCCGGTCAAGGTGGTTCAGAGCCCATTGCAGTGAACATTTAGCAAGTGGAACACCTCATTCTTTAAAATCGACTAATAATTTCTCGCCTAATATTGAAGAGACGCCGAACTGTACACGCAGTTGTTCACCAACACCACTTGCATGTTATAGGAACTCAGCTGGGAGTTACCGCCATATCCACCGGACAGTCCTGACCTCACTCCAAATCATTTCCACATGTTCGGGGATTCCTGGGAGGCCGGCATTTCAGACGTGAACCAGGAAGTCCGATCATGGTTCTGATGTACTGAGATGCTTTCTATCTTGATGGTGTCCAAGCACTAGTGAAACACTGGGATAAGTGTATTAGTGTAGCAGCGGATTATATAGAGAAATAAAGGGAGTTTGAACTCTTAAATCTGCACAGTTGAAAGTCTTGCTTTGACTTGAACACCAGTCGTATATTGAATCTCGTCAAATGTACAGTATGTACTATTTTTATTATCAGATGCCAAATTGAAGAATATTAAGTCTATAATTAAATATATATACAGTATAAACATATTTTACTATTTTTAAGCATTAATGATCTCGTTTTGTTTCTTTCTAAAAAATGTATGTTTACAATTAGCAAAGTTATTTACCAATGAAACAGAAATGCTTCAATTGTAAAATGTTACTAGATATAAATATTAAATGTAATATTTGACTAGATTCAATATATCACTTGATATCTTGCCTACTATCGTACTAACAGTTTCACTTGATGAAATGTAATTTTTTTGCAACAAGATTATAAATACTATTCATATATACAGTATATACTGTATAAAATGTTAATGTTTATTTGTAAGTAGCTGGACTCCAAAAACTGAAAAACACAGTTTGCACAGCATGGCAACATGGCTGAATTTCACTCACTCACTGATCGTCTATACCGCTTTATCCTGTATTCAGGGTCGCGGGGAGCCTGGAGCCTATCCCAGGAGACTTAGGGCACGAGACGGGGTACACCCTGAACAGGGTGCCAATACATCGCAGGGCACACACATATACACACATTAATACACTCATTCACACTCTACGGGCAATTTTGGGAACGTCAGTTAGCCTAACCTACATATCTTTGGACTGTGGGAGGAAACCCACCAAGCACGGGGAGAACATGCAAACTCCATGCACACAGAGACGGTAATCGAGCCTGGCCGGGAATCAAACCCGGACCCTGGAGGTGCAAGACAACAGTGCTAACCACTACACCACCGTGCCGCCTGGCTGAATTTCATTCTTAATAATTGTGGGAAAAAAGATGCAAAAGATCATTCCTAACTTAACCATAACCTGAACAGTTCGAACTTCTTATGCAACATACAAATTAGTAGAAATTTGCTATTCTGAAAGGTGACGAGGTTAAAATAATTACCCAGAATTCCCCTGGTTTCTACCACAGTTAATATGTGGAACAGAGAATTGAGCTGAGAAAAAAAAAAAGTTCTCATCTCAGCTACTTTATTTCCTTCTTATTTATAGCTAAACAAATCAGCTAAGCATTCAAAAGTACTCTTATTTTCCAAAGACAGGAAACTCAGTAAGTAGGTCACGGATTTCAAAGCGTGTGTCACGGATGGTTGAAAGAAACGGAAGAGAAAGCAGTGACAGAGAAAGCCAGGGGAAAAAAGAAAAGGAGAGGTGAAAACTCAGATGTCAGAGCAGCTGAATAGAGCGGAAGACTGAATATGTGCCGGGTTCTGCTTTTACAGAGTCCTAACTCGTTGAAATGCATGAAATACTCCGTTAAAACGCTTCTGACTCGCAAATGAAGTCTTTCACGACGCTCTCGTGTTTTGACACATCGCTCCCGAGTGCCTCCGTCTCGAATCGAGTCGGCTAATAAAACTCAACTTCGCGCTCACGCCAAACTAAAGATCTGTCCTTCAATTTCAGACTCGGCCCTTTGAGTCGCTGCCTGATGTTTGGCGTCGAAGGTTTCTCGGTTAATTCGCTTCCTGCCAGCAACGGCTGTAATTTCAGGACCGAGCCAGGACAAGCTCCTCAGCAGTGTGCTGTGTGCAATATTGATGTTCACCGGCTAGAGAGAGAGAGAGAGCGCGAGAGACAGAGACAGAGAGATGTGGACAGAGGAAGTGAGGGAGTGATTGAGCGATCACGCCATCCCTCCATTTATTGGTCGAAGCCAAAGTGTTGCCCAGAGGAACGATTAGGGAACTCAATTACTTCCCCTACTCCTCTTCCGCCATGGCCACTACCGCCTCCGGCCTGTTGCTATTTTTTTTATTACTAGAAAGCTTTATTCATCTTAGTTTGACACCTCCGACTCAATCCTGAACGCCTGTGGAACAACAGCACGCCGTCAATGAGGAAGTCTCTCTCTCTCTCTCTCTCTCGGGCAGGGTCTCTCTCTCTCTCTCTCTCTAATTGAGTGCAACACAAAAAAATCTTTTTTTTTGTTTTTCATTTTGTACTTAAATAAAACTCTGAAAAATAAAAAAAAATATTACACTGTATGGTCAAAAGTAAGTTGACATTCGCAAACATGCTAACTTATATAAATGTTAAACGTAAACTTAAATGTTAGCAAGTTATTAAAACTTACCTTTATAAAAAATTTTATTACTGATCGAAAGCTCGGCGGTTCAATCCCAGGTTCCCGCTGAAGAATAAAGAATTTCACTGTGCAGTAATGTATATGTGATGAGTAAAGGCTGAACTTATAACTTAATATGACTTTAGATGGAGTTTATTACTTTCAGTGAGGTAAAGGAGATGCCTCTTTTTTGCTAACGCTTTGCTAACTCCAGCATTGTGCCTTATCCATAATCAATGAAACGCTATAGGGCTAACTACATTATTTAGCATGAGGACGCCAAGGTGACAAATTGTCCTAATTATCCATCATGTGTTTTTTTTCTCCTACTGTGAAGGTCTTGATGGAGTTCTTGAAACTGAAATGTCAATCATTTGTTCCAGTGCCAGGTTGATTGACGGACAGTATAAGGAGCGGTCATTAGCAAGAAAAGAGGACAAATGTTTTTAAGACGGTCTGGGTAAAAATGTAAAAAGAGATTTGGCAAAATAATGTGGTAATAAACTACAGTATGAGTGTTTTCCACACCTAGTGAGATCTGAATACAG
Organism: Heterobranchus longifilis; assembly: GCA_028570985.1. Lineage (NCBI taxonomy): Eukaryota > Metazoa > Chordata > Actinopteri > Siluriformes > Clariidae > Heterobranchus > Heterobranchus longifilis. The sequence continues at coordinate 23,565,658 of JAOVVB010000050.1, read as the reverse complement.
TAAGAACCCCATCATCATCATCATCATCATCATCAGTTCATTTTTTGAAGAGTTGATTTATAGTTAGCATTCTGGCATCGTCTAAAATGTCCGGGTACAAACCACAGCATGCTGCACCGCCCGAAAGCCAGCGTTTCTGCCCACCGACGGCAAATATAGATCGCTCGCGAGACGAAAGGAAGATGATGACAGAATCAGGCAATGTACTCTACGTGTACTGCTTTTAAATTTTGGCTCCATCAGGGAAAGAAATTTTACGCTCGACTTGAGCCACAGGAAGAGAAACATGCAGAGTTAAACGGTCATGTGTAACGCGTTAATCATTTCACCTAATCAATCAATCCTGCAGCTCTGATGACCACATCTTCACGTTACCTCTCTTCATTCTGTCACGTGTGTCCTTATTGTGACCGTACAGTACATCTGCATTTAAATGACCGCCTTGCGCACGTTATTTTAACGCAGTCAAGACGTTTTTTTTTTTTTTTTTTTTTTTAAACAATTTGTCATTGCTGAAGCAAAAGCAAAAAACTAGCGGTGGAGTAGTGGTTAGCACTGTCGCCTCGCACCTCCAGGGTCCGGGATTGATTCCCATCTCGGGGTCCGTGTGCATGGAGTTTGCATGTTCTCCCCGTGATTAGTGGGTTTCCTCCCGGTACTCGGGTTTCCTCCCACAGTCCAAAGACATGCAGATTATGCAAACTGGCGTGGGTGTGTACCTTATCTTATCTTTTATTTATTATCCTAAATATTGTTTACAGTACCGGGGGAAACTGTTTATTATATTTGCTCTCACTTATATTCCAAAAATAATTATAGATTTAAGTTGTGATCACTTGCAGTTGAACATCTTCTGAAGTACCGTTTGTGGAAGAAGTCTCCAGTTTCAGAGATAAAGGTGTAATTTTAAGTCTTCTGACATCTTTAGAATAAGACATCTTTGGAAGAGTTCATGCTTTGTGGCTTCTCATTAAAATGACAAATGTTAATAGTTGGCAATTTGTTTGTACCGCCGTGACGGAGAGGGTTTTATTCCCTTTATATGCCATGTACAGTACAGGATAAGTGATGTCCTTATGCACTGTCACAAAGATTTCATCATTGTAAAAGTGGAGTAGTTTCACACTCGTCTCTGTACTTCTCTCTTTTTTCTTCTCTTTCCTTTCTGCTTGGTTTCATCATGTTTTGAGGGCAACCAGAATGAACTGCCATTAAATCTGCAGCCTAAACTGGTGTACAGAAGACAAACATACAGTATTTCACCCTGCTTTCATGGGAGGTATCGACATAGAGTAGAGGAGGACAGGGCGCTGTGCAACCATTTGTCTCTTTGTCTCTCTGCCTGTCTATCCTTTATAAACCTCAATCAGTCGCATCTTGTGAAGCCTCTTTTTTCAAGCCTCGGGAGTGCTGTTGTCACAGAACATCGATGCCTTGAAGTCCTGAGAACTCTTGAGTAGGATCAACTAAAAGGGAGAAAAATATCTCAGGTGTCAGGAGCTGGTGAAATTTGAATTAGCTTTGGGAATTGTGTGGAGAATTTTGTGAAGCTCTGATGGAGCACGAGCAGAGCACATGCAGCTCGCCTGATCCTGTTTTGTTCTTTCTTTTTTTTTTTTTGGATCTTTTTTAGGTGGAAAAGGAGGAAAGAAGAAAAAGACCAAAGTAGGAGCCAAACCCACGAAGACCAACGGCTCCAACTGGGCAAATGTCCCATTACCACCTCCTCCCATCCATCCTCTGCCAGGCACAGAGCTGGAGCACTACAGCACCGAGCACCATGAAGGAGGAGGGTAGGAGTATAACCGAGAAACCTCCTCTTTTATCTTTATTAACATAGCTGTCTCCAGAATTATTGGCACCCTTGGTTAAAACATCTTGAAAACTGGTTGTGAAAATATGTTGTTAATTTACCGTATCTCACAGGAGGAGTAAATTTATTTTAGGGAGGAAAAAAAAACATCAACAGACTTACGTCTCATAATTATTGGCACCCCTCAGGTGACAGCTATGCACTTTGACGGAAAAATATGTTTGAACCCGAAACCCATCTAAACATCCCGATTCTGTCCCGCGGCATTAAAGAGACATGCGTGTCTGAGTAGTGCTGGAAAACATCAGGGTGGTTTTTAGCACTTAAGTCTCTTGCTCGAGAGGTGTGCTTGCCTTTCAACCCCATTAATTTCCATCTCAGAGAGTCATCTAGCTTAATAGGCTATCTGGCAAATGAGGACTCTTCTGCACTGTAAATCTCAGTCGTGTCTTTAACGGCTTCAGATTAAAACTGTTATGTCCTCTGGGCTGTGCACTGACAAATTCTTTTAATGAGCATTGGCTTTATGATGTGTATTAGTGCGAGCGTGTAGGAAAAGCAGGACGCAGCCGTTCTGCTGGAAGGGGAAAAAAATAACTCGTAGTCTTGTTTGCAATATGAAAATATCAGTGTTTATAGTGTGAGTGTTTTATATAGAAAGAAAGAAAGAAATGAAACAAAACTAAAAAGATTGATCCTAAAGGAAATGGCTGCACACGGCATGCATTTACAAACAACCATAATAATAATAATAGTAGTTATAGTAGTTCTACATCACCCGTCCCTCAGTGTGTCATTTTCCTGTGCCACAGTTATGACAGCGATGGTTGGGGACACCCTCTGCCCGTGCAGACGTACCTGCACCAGGGAGTGGGGGATGAGCTGGAGGAAGAGGAGGAACGTGTGCCAACCCCACCCGTCCGTGGCGTGGCATCGTCTCCAGCAGCCATGTCCTTCGGAAAGCAGTCCACAGCCACGCTGACCCCGTCCCCTCGAGACGAGACGCAGCCCATGCTGCACGCACATCTGGACGAGCTGGCACGGCAGTACCAGCTGGACATGGCCAAGCAGACATGGTGAGGAGGAAGGGCTAAAAGATACATATTTGGAAATTATTATATGGTATAAATTGAAATCTAAAGTATCTACAGGAGAAGAAAATATAATTAAAAGAAAAACAGCCTTTTATCTTTATATTCATCCAATTGTTTTTTTCTTTTTTACCTCTTTGTTTATTTCCTGTTTTTAATTTTTTAATTCACTTTTTTTGTTTTTACTCATTTATTTTTTTTCCTTCCATCATTTTTTCTTTTTCATTTATTTTCTTTAGTGTTCTTTAATTCTTTGATACTTTCTTCCATTCTTTTTTTCTTTACTTTTTCTAATTCTTCTTTTGTTTTTATTCGTCTTCTCTTACATTAATTTCCTTTTCTTCTTTCATTTCCTTCTTCTTGTTCATTGCTTATTTATTTACTTCATTCTTTACTTTCCTTCATTTAATTCTTTTCTTTCTTCTTCTTTTTCTATCCAAATTTTGTTTCTTATTTTGTTTCTTTTCTTAGTGTTCCTTTTCCTTAGTTTTTTTCTTTTTCTCCCTTTTGCATTTGTTCTTTTTTTGTTTATATAGTAAATAATTCCTTCTTCCTTCTTTTTACTTTCCTTTACTTACTTTGTTTCTTTTTCTTTTCTTCCATCTTCCATTTCTTCCCTTATTCAATTTTCTTTTGCTTTTTTTCTTTCTTTTTTTTTTTTGCAGTACTGGCAATCTGCATTGAAATGAAATATGAACCCAATACAGAGGTCCAGACTGTAATTTATACCACAAAAAAAAAAAGTTCTTTAGATGTATAAATATCGAGCGCTTTAAGCCGCACAGCCACAACTTTTAACTTCCTGGCAAAACCAATTAATCACAATCCTCCGCTTAATTTCTTTCCAAGCTTTTTCTTTAGACCTGGAGAAAAAAAAAATCAAAGGGCTGGCATTAACGCTAAAACCCTATTTAAAACCGATTCGCTGATGCATGTCAGCGTGAGCGAATAAACCGTATCATTTTTAGGGCTTTCATGCAAAGCAAATGAGCCACATGCTTCATCCTGTCCCTCCGTCATGAAAACTGGCACGTGTTCATTTCTGCTCTCCCTCACGGCAAACGGGCTCCACTTGTCAAGAAGGAAATGTCATGTTACTTGAGTAATGACTATGTTGCTTCAAGTAAATCTCTGACAACAGGGAAGAGCCCATTATTACATCCAGATCCAGGAATAGCCTGCATCAAAGATGCTAACGTCGTTGCTCACGTACACGCTAACACGCACGCACTGGGCCTGTCAGCAGACCTGGCTGTTTAGGAGGTGACAGCCACGGATGCGAGCATGCCTGTGGTGCTCCGTATTGTGTCCTCCTCAGCTGCAATTAGCGGGGTCATTGTGTTAGCATGCAAAACGGAGCGGCGTGGAATTAGCCCGAATTGTCCCGATTCATCCGACGCTTTGACGTGGAGTGTTCCAGGAATTGCAAATTTGTCGTGACAGATACCTCCTCCTCTACATGTTTCCCATTCATCTCCATGCGTCTCTTGACACCTTTTGTCTCTGGCTGACATCCTGTCTGAGCCCCCACTCAAATATGGAAATGTCTAGGCTTGGCTTGATATATGCATGTGTGTGTGTGTGTGTGTGTGTGTGTGTGTGTATGTGTGTGTGTGTGTGTGTGTGTGTGTGTGTGTGTGTGTTGGCTGATGTGTTTAATTTTTTTTCCCAGGCACATGCAGGGAGGCCCATATCCTCCTCAAGCCCCTGCTCCTCCCATCGGCTACATGTCCAGCACCCTCATGTCCGACATTGAGACGGATCTCCCTGACGACGACGACGACGACGAGGAAGAGGAGGAAGATGAAGGTTATGAGATGTCACCACCACCGATCCGCGGCATCGAACACACGCCAGGATCCAGCATGGACAACTTGGACAGCTCGGTAACAGGTGAGGTCCTCCATCCACTTCGTCAAATCGGTTGTGATATTGAAGGGATGCATTTATCATAACTACTGTGCTTCATATTGTAACATAATATGATATAAAAAGGTATTGTAATGTACTTTATTGTGTCCTAGTATATTATACAGTGGTTATAGCATGCTTTGTTATAGTATAATGGTATGATAGAACACTAGGATCATACTTAAACGTAGTTATCATATGACATCATGGAATACTAAAATAGGAATAATAAATTCATTAAAATAACTAAGACTCTGGTTATTTTATGGTAATATATGGTTATTGTCTTTAAGATTAGAACCCTATGTATATTATATTACATTATACAACAGTGAATTCGACCAAATAATCTATTGAGTTCCATGAGTGGTGATAATGGATGGCACGTTTAACTGTATATACCATATGGACAAAAGTATTTGGCCAAACCTGTTAATTATTGAATACAGGTGCTTCAATCAGGTCCCTTATCCCCACTGTAGGGCAACCTTACTTCTTCAGCATACCGGGACATCTTGGACAATGCTTTTATGCAACTTTGTTGCAACATTTTGGTGAAGGCCCTTTTCTATTCCAACATGACATTACCACAGTGCACAAAGCAACGACTATAAAGGCATGGTTTAATGAGCTTGGTGTTGAAAAACTTGACTGGCCCTAACACAGAGCCCTGTGACCTCAACCCCATGATGAACTGGAACAGAGATTGTGAGCCAGACCTTCTCGTCCAACATCACTGCCTGACCTCATAAATGCTCTACAGAATGAATAGACATGAAACACTCCAAAATCTTGTGGACGGCCTTCCAAAAAGAGTGGAAGCTGTTATACTGTAGCTGCAAAAGGGGGACTGACTCCATATTAAAAGTAATTGTATTTGGATACAATGTCATTGCAGGTTTGACCAAATACTTTTGTCCATACAGTGTAGTGTATCACTCTGTGTCACAGGTGTTCTAAAGTGGTTAATGACACTAACTGTGGGTCTCAGCGTGGGTGAAAGTAAGTCTGTACGGTCCGTAGTACTGAGGAGAGAGCAGCTGCCTGCCAAAACACATTCACAACCAGTCACAGAAGCACGTTCAGCAAAAAAACACACCTGATAATGTTATCTTAAACAACACATTGTCTTCTTAGTAATCACGTCTAAGTTATTCCGAATCACCTCTGAATAGTCCGTGTTGTTCTGTTCATTGTTAACTCAAGCTACAAAGCCAAGTAGCTTCTAACACAAGGCTGAATCCTAAATCCCCCTCTGTTCCCTGATCAAGGGCACTACTTGGTCTGTGAAACAAGAGATTGTACACCCGACACAGCACACTAGCTTTTCATTTGATGCTAATTGGAATTCAACCCATTCACTATCTGTTGGCCGCCAGCTCCACCAGTCGCGGTTAATTAATTCCACCAGGTGCAGAAGGATATGAACAAACAAATCATAATCTGTTGATAATAAATGGTGTTTTATGGAACTGTTACATAAAAGTAATATTACACTCAAGGTCGTGGTATTGTGCTGAACATCAGCAAGGCTGTGATACGGATCGTCGTCTTGATATACTCGACTGTACGATGGACAACCACCCAGTCCACTATCATATAATATTTTTTTATGGTACTGTATGGTTTTGCGTCATTCAACACTCATCTCGTAGTAAAAATGGAATAAATGATATGTGCAGCTCACCGCCTTACTCCACTAGAGGCATAACTTTAATTTGTTTTTTATCTTAGCCATCTTTTCCCCCCATTTCAAGCAGCTTAATTCAGTGTAATCTCAAACTGGACTCCAGCATGAGTTGTGACAAAGAGAAAAATCCAACTGACCTTCAGATTCAGACAAAGTAAAAAAAAAGTCCATTAAACATCAGCTCCTTCTGTGAGGGAGATCACAGCGGTCTTATCCAACCACAGATCGAATTTCAGCTCCAACCCACATGAAGGTCAGAGATAAAACAACGGAAGTAACAGCTTGCCAACGATTGCTAATCTAAAAGAAGCAAATGTCATTTTATCGCCTTATGGTTGCATTAGTAATATTTACCAGAAAGGAATTTATGAATGTTAATGATTAATTAATTATTTGTTTATCATTATTTATTTGTTTATTATGGTTATTTATTTGTTTATTATGGTTATTTATTTGAACTAATTTAAGATAAAAATTGGGAAATTGGGATGAGAGGGGAAAAAATCAGGTAGGTAATGAAAACAAAAAAAAAAGAGAGAGAGAGAGAGAGAGAAATTAACAAATAGAAAGTAGGAATAACTGGAACTGCATCACATGGATGTTGCCACTGAGAAAAAGAAATTTGGAATAAGTCTCACGTTCAGCTATTTTTTTTACTCGTTCCATCCAGAAAGAATAATTTACATTTTTACAACGGTTTTATGAGCCGCCTGTCGCAGCGGACATGTGAAGGATATGACATCGCAGGGACTGGAAATGCAGAGTCTCTTCTGGAGAAAGTTACCACAAAAGAAAAAAGGGCTGGAATGTATAGCAGTATACGTTGTGGCAAAATGGCCGACACACTCCATTCACTCCATGAATGTGTTTCCCCCAAACCTTTGGTGGATGTAATTCTCCGGACTGTTACCTTTATGTCTGAGGTATTTGATTTCGAGGAACACCTCGGAGTGTGGAGATCAGATTTATGAAAAAAAGGAAAAAACAGATCAGAAGGTGAAGAGAGGGAAGGTTAGGACCTGTAAAAGAAGCAGGAAGTGCTATATAAATGGAGAGGAAGAAAAGTAAAAAAAACAGCCAGTGAGACTTGAGCTAGAGCTATGAGATGCACTTTTCTCTGTGGCGTGATGGAGCGCTAGTTTTGCTGGCTTTGACACCTCTCCGTGCTGATATATTTAGGAGGAAAAGAAAGCGAAAGCCTTGACCTAATCTAGTGCATCTCCCTGCCACTGTGTTACTCTGCAAACAGCACCTTTATCTCTGCACCGGGCTGCCTCGCTCGCTCGCAGCTCTCCTGACAGCTGGAGAAAGAGAGAAAGAGATCACAACTAGTTTTTTTTTTCTAGCAAAAGTCTTGAAAATATGCTTTCGCTGGGGAAATAAGGAGTGTGTGTGTGTGTGTGTGTGTGTGTGTGTATGTGTGTGTGTGTGTGTGTGTGTGTGTGTGTGTGTGTGTGTGGGTAAGCTATACACTTACAAAAACAGAAGAAAGGTTTGAATTGTTCTTCTGTTCTTTAGAGATTACTATGGTTTTGTTCTACTCTACTGTTCACTACAGTGTACAATGTTTTACCATGGTGCAGTATGATTAAATAGACTATACTGTTACTGGCACCTATTATGCAAAATTTACTTTTGGGTCATCCTTAGACATTCGGATGTTCAGCCTCCAGTGTGCAGAAAACCTGCAGGAACAAAAAAACCTGAAAGTTTTTCATTTTTGTATCAGCTGGTGCTTAAACAAGCCGATCCGATTTTCCCCCTATTGGGCCCTCATATAAGGAGATACCCCTCCCACTGGGTTATCGCTCGGCGCTTCTGTTCTCTGGAGGGGTGTGGCTCAGCAGTAGCTCATTTACATAAAAACTATGTTAGGAAATTATTAAATGCACATTTTACCCATTTTGCATTTTTGCATTTTACTGCATTATTAGATAGTTTAAGGACGCAGTGTGAAATTCGTGGTCTTCGTCCGAGTGTGACGAGGCCCTTAATGTCCTACAAAACACTATTATATTACCCTGGTTCACTGGGATCATACAGTAGTAGATGAACTCTGATTTTACTATGGTACAATGTGGTTTAGCCTGAAGCACATATTATAGACTATAGGGTACTTTCGGTTCTGTGTTGTTGTACACTATGATTACTATACATACTGTACTGTATTCTACTCTGGCTTTAATGTGCGACACATTAGTTTTATTATGATATGCAACACTTCTATAATACTACGCTATATAATACTTTTACATTAGTACACACTATTGTATACTGTGCTTTTACTAATGATATGATTTGGTTCTTCTATACTGTCCTATACTAGTGCTTTACTATGGAACGCCATAATTCTGCTATAGGACAGTACATTGTGGTTTTATTTTAGTTTACTTTAAATGTACTTCAGAGTGACCTCCAGGCACCATTTTATTTATTTAGTTTCATCACTATAAAACCAGAATATAATGCACCTACGTACATATATAATCCTTAACCGTACTCGAGAAGTGTTGCAGATATCACCGTTTCCAGCAGAAGGACAAAGAACAAAAGACTGGTTAATTTTTCCAGAATCATAGTTTATCCAAGTGTATATTAATCTATTGGTTTAATCTGTTTAATGTGACATCGCTTTATCTGCTGTTAATGGGTTCCTCTCTTATAGATTATTCCTCTGAACATTCGGTACAGTAGAAAAGTTGTCAGACCTGTTCTTATATTAAATAAAAAATGAAAATGCAAATCTTATTATTGGAAATGCACATTGATCACTTTTTAATTTAGTTTACTGCCTAGTAGACAGAATGAATATGCCAGTGTGCTGTTTGTCCCACTCTAATCACATTTATTTAGTTTTATCAATAGTGAAATGGCAGCATGGCTGGGGATCATAACTTTAATACTGTACTAGTTTCAAAGTTAGTCTGATAGTCTGCCTATTTTTCTGTAGTATTATGTGGTTTAATGACAGCATACTTTGGTTCTATCATGTGGTTTACTGGGAAACACTATACAATAGTTCTACTCTGATGGATGGATGGATGGATGGATGGATGGATGGATGGCAGTTACTAGGTTACTACTGTAACTATAAGTACCATCGGTTAAACACTGTTGGGAAGTTTTTCTTGTTTCCCCAGTACCTAAAGAAACAGATCGGTCTTTAGTCAATACTTAAAGATTGCCAGTGACTTGGCTGGACAGGCATCTGGAGAAAGTTCATACCACCACCTAGGAGCCAGATAGAGAGAGAGAGAGAGAGAGAGAGAGTGAGACAGAGAGAGTTCTTTTATTGGAAGAAATTGTAAAACATAGGATTAAAAGAGGGGGTACTAACTTTTAAACATTACTATATATAAACTCTAAGAATCCTGGAGAAGTGTTACAGAGCCCACTATTTACAGCAGAGGGACAAAGAAAATAATAATAATAATAATAAAAATAAAAAATAAAAAAACTTTAATTTGTCTGGAATCCCTAGTGAGTCTGACCCGGACCTCATATCATCATGTAAACTATACTTTCTTTCTATTATATTGTATTATATTGTTTTACTGTGTGATACAACACAATATTGTATCTTGTACAGTATTACTATGCAATAACTTTTATACCATAGCTCTACTGTACTGCACTATACTATGGTTTCATGACAGTACATTACTGTAAAATGATCTTCTGGAGGAATTCTTAATGGTTCTCTGTAGACCTCAACTCAGCAGAGTAAGCTTTCTCTTTAACAGTTTTTCTTTCCTATTCATTTCAATTTCTGGCCATGTAAAAACAATAATCTTTTTCCAGAAAATTTAATTTAAAGTAAACAAATATATAATAATACTGAAGTGTAAAAAAAACATACATTTCCACAAGCAGCTATGAATGTGTTTGGCTTCATTTAAGTGTTTTATCAGCGCTTTATGGTTTATGAGCTTTATGACATCTCCAGTGAGCTCACTCCCAGTCCGGTGCGGTTGACCACACTCTCATAAACTCGGTCACATGACCCAAAGGCGACCAGATACATCGGCTCGTCAAGAGGAATAATTACAGTGCTTAACGATATGCATATGAGGGGCAAGAGCCGGTATATAAATCAACTTTAGTGGCAGCGGGGTGCTGGATGGCTTTTATGACCCAGATAACACGGCTTAGCCGAGCCTGGAATATTAACCACGCGTCGCCAGGATGTAAAAGCACTGCTTCGGAATGTTTTCCACATGGCATTGCTCCTCTGATAGACAATTTCATCCTTATTTTAGATGAAATATTGATATGTACTGTATGGTTAACATATCATGAAATTACTTTTCTACAACATAGCTATTAGGAATGGGAATCAAGAAGGACCAACCGATACGATATTACAGTATCACGATACCCAGGTGCCGATACTATTTAGTTCAATTCGATATAAAAAATAAAAAAAATCTGAATTTGTTACAATTCTGAATAAACTGCAAATAATTTGGTTGCGGTGCTGCCTGCTAACATGGGAATACTTTGGAGTGCGCCACCTGTAGGATTGTTGAGGAACAGCAACTTTATGCAACCTCAAATGCAAACAAATACATTTAAATTATATAGATTGAGTCAGATGTGGTGATACATTAACTACCACAGAAACAAATCTCGATACATAAATGAATCAATGTTTTTATAGCACTGGCTCATTTACAGTAGCATGATATCATTTAAGCAAATGTAACCCTCTAATCTGTGATATTGTGAAGTTTTCTGTAAGACGATGTCTGTTTATTTATTCATTTATTTATTTATTTATGCATTTTTCCATAGGAAATAATGTAAATGCAGATAATCCATTTAAGTTTTAAAATATTGCCAATATTTCCAACACTATAATCATATTTTTGCATATAAAAAAATCTAAACATTTAGAAAAGACATGTAAATGAAGTAAAATATGAAATAAATGGACATTAAACCTCACATAACCTTAATTTATGATTC
>JAOVVB010000050.1:23540869-23554085 GCA_028570985.1 Heterobranchus longifilis | reverse complement strand
ATTTTTAACAAAAAAAAAAACAAAAAAAAAAAAAAAAAAAAAAAAAAATCCCACAAAAATTTGCTGATGCAAATTTTTTTCTAAATTACAAATTTTAAGGTGAAAATTTTTAGGGCGGGGCATTCGAATGCTGAGGTACCACTATTACTATATAAAGGAAATGAGTCTCTAGTGTCAGTACTATAACAGTGATTTGGGAATGTCTGTAGGATTTTAACCCCCCCCCCCCTTTTTTTATAAGGCTTATTATTTGTTTTATTCAAGGGAAGGGAATGATATAAGAAGAATCAAATCCAGTGTTATTATGGGAAAACAATAAGCAGCAGGTTGTTAACAGTAACTTCATCTTGCAATATTTCCAAAGGGAATACATTAGAAATAATGTTCCAAATGTTCCATTACAAGCCGAGTTGGCATCTTTGTTGTTGCTGTTGTTTTCAGCGCCTAACCTCGTTTCCTCTACAACAGGAACACGGTATTTTGGGAATGCATTTAGTCGAATCTCTATCAGCGATGCCATCCTCTCGCTGGGTGGTGTGTGTGAGTGGAGTGTGGGCTTTCATCGAGCTGCACTCTGCCTGCGTGGGGTGTATTTTTCTGTGCAGTCTGTCCTTCTGATGTGGAGTAGCGCACTCTTTGGCACCGCACCTCATTCATTAAATTCAGTGTTGCTTTGTTGAAAGATGGGCTCAGGGGATGGAAAGATTTTTTCTTTTTTTTGTACAGAAACAAAGCTGAGACAGGAGGTGATTTAGTGTTCTGAAAAGAGAGCTTTTCTTTCCCTAGTGCTGGTACTTTTTTTTGCTTTATTTCTTAATTTTTTTTGTTTTATATTTTCTACTTGGTAGAATAATTAATTGTAGATAAACATTGTAATATGTATAATGAATCTGCACGTATGATCCTGTATTTGGAGTTCCCTATTTAAAAAAAAAAAATCCCCTTTTTCCTCCAATATCTTTCTGCACTAATTGGATATACTGTACCTTGTACGCTTAAAAATTACCATTTCACCCTGGATGCCTTATACAGTAGCTGTGTGTTTATTTCAAATGCTTTTTGATTGAAAATGCAATACAACATTTCTGAAATGTTAGGAAATAACCCAGCTGTGTGCCGGCTCATGCCAGTTTTCTCTCCTGCTATATCAGTGAAGTTTAGCAGCTCTGTGGCTGAACAGTGATGATGCAGAGTATAAATACAAGACTGTCACTGGAAACTGTGAAACCCAGGACACACCCTGGGGTGAAATAATAATACTTGGCCACTAGAAGGTGTAAAGGCGAGTCCGCTTCTATGGTAACAGGTTTAAACACTAGCTATGGCACATCAGGGCCTGGGTTTCGTATATCACTTAACAAAATGATGGACTGCAAATAATAATGATTCTCAACAAGATCATTTGGTTCTTGAGTCACATTCGAGAACTGGATTAGTTTAGCTTCTTTAAGCCGATTGAGTTGGTGTTCGTTTGAGAACTTTACACAGATACATTAAGGCTTGAAACCGTAATCAGACAGAGATGTTTAAATGTATTTTAGTAAACTGACAAAGAGATTGATGGAGGAAATATTGAAGAATATATGCACTCTTCTTTGTCCAGTTGTCTTAGTTTGTTTTTAAGTTTTTTTTTTTTTTCTTTCTTTAATTAACCATTGTCATAAGTTTATACATTTACAAAGGAGTATTAGTGCAACATTTGGTGGGGAAATTATTTAGTAGATTTAGGAGATTATTTTAAATATTAATAATAATAATAATAATAATAATAATAATAGCAATAATAATAAAAGTTGAAATATTACCAGCATAATCCAGTAACCTTTTAAATATTTAATAAATAAATGTGATTTTTACCAGAAATGTAAAAAAAATGTAAGAAATTCTTTAGTGGCAGTAATTTTACAGCAAAAAAAAAAAAATAATAATAATATTTGAAACATTCTAAAGATAATCTTTTAATTAATTTAATTAATTAATTAATTTTAATTAAAAAAATAATATATTTTGAGAAAAACCTAAAAAAAAAAAAGAATATGATAAAAATAATAATAAAAAGCAGAAAATGCAATAAAAAAATTAAAATATGGAAAAAAATGTAGCAATTTTACAGCAAAATAATAATAATAATAATAATATGAGAAAAAAAACAATTTTTGAACAAAAAAGGTCGCAGGCGATTTTTAAAATAAATTCACCAATCAGGAAATAAACATGAGAAAAGCAATTAATTTTTAATTATTGTGGTCCGAATCCCTTCCTCTCTCCCTCTCTTTCTTGAAAACACTTTCTAAGCTAACTTTTTAAGCCCGGTAGATAGTTTCTGGTCTGATCAGAAGCCTTCAGCTAAAACATTTACACACTGTAAATGGCTCATGGTTAGAAAACTGCAGTTTCCCTTTGAATTTTTGATGACCCCTGGACTAGGAACTATTAACTTCTACTAAATAATAATACCATTATTGATAATAGTTCTGACTCAGAATGGACCAGTGGTTTGTTAATCATCGTTGAGATATATTTTAACCTCATCAGAACATCCATATGTATTCAGCTGTGAGCGGTAGTTGTGTAAATGCACACACACATTCCCTCAGTAAGTATGGTACACTTATTCCTTGCGGCTGCTGCTTGTAGGCTCCATGGTGAACGGGTGGGGCTCGGCATCAGAGGAGGACGACCGGCCCTTTTCCAGCCACAGGTCCAGTGCTGGGAGCTCCTCCGACGGCTCTCTATTCACCCACTGCAGCTTTGCCCGTGCGCTGGCAGCGGCCGCCGATAAGGCAGGCTACCGCCTGGATGGCACCAGCCTCACCAAGAGAGGTTTGTCTGTTCGTCTGTGGTGGAGGAAACATGCCGGATTCTCTCCATTTCATAAAGACAGCTCTGTCTTCTTTCCTCACTGGCTATTGCTTTGATTCATTGCTCTGCTATGGGTTTTGAATTTCTCACATTCCTACCATGTGGGTTGGTGATGGTACTAACACACTGATTGATGCTGCAATCATATCTGAAGTGTGTTTAAAGTCGACCTCTGCAAGACAAGCATGGCGCAAGTGGGTGACATTAACACGGAATTAAAATGAATTGTTGTGCTATTCTTTTTGTAGCCGCTTGACTTGGCTCTTACTGGCTCTTCACAATGGCCGTCCTGATGGTAATCACTTCTTCCATGATGTCCATTTCACCTTCTTGAAAGTGCTCGATGCCATCATTTGTTTTCCCCGCTTCGAACTATCAAGGATGGTGATTGATCCGGATAGTTCTCATTTTTTCTGATTCTTGCTGGAAAAAAACATGGCTCCCCATCACAACAAACCCTTGGTACATCTCAATCATAACCACGGTCCTGTTCTCCTCTTACAGATCAATGTCTGGCCATGAGACCTCGGCCTGCTAGTCCATTCTCTACAGACGGCAGCACCGTGGGAATGCACAGCCTCGGTCACCAACGGGCAGCACGGCCCACTCGCAAAAACAGAGGACCGGGTACGGCTGTGCACTGTAGGGATGCCAGTGCTGATGGTAAGTCCTGACACTGGACCACTTTTTAGGGGTTTGACCCTGTGGTGTTTGACTTTTGGGGTGAGGGATTGGTTTGGGTAATATGCTAAATACAGAAATAAAATTTATATGTAGAAGAGGTTGTGGGGGAAATTAGGCAGATTTAGCTGTGGAAAACTTTAGCTATTATGTAAATGTGTCTCTAGGTTAGAAACTCATTTCTTATCATTTCTGAAATACTCGGAGAGAGAGAAAAAACAGTGATCTCGTTTCTTAGATGGAATTGATCTTAAGTCTTTTTGTATATAGTATTTTCAAACACACTGGAATCAGCTCATTAAATTTTCAAATTTTGTACCCCTCTCAAATTGAATGAATAAAATACAATAAAATATTTCCAGCCTTTAAACTTTTTTTTTAGCTCTCAAGTGGTATAATGACCTACATCCACCATATCATCCAGAGATTGCAAGTTTAATTCCTGGTTGATGCTACATCCATCCATAGTCGAGAATCTAGAGAGCAGATTGGCTGTGCTCTCTTAGGGGGCAGCCGCCCTATCACATCAGTCATAGTCACACTAGCCAGTGATGGCCGTCTGAGAGCTCCCGCAAGCGGAAGGGGCGGAAAGCGCTTTCCTCTGAGTGTGGTATGCGGTCCTTAACTTTGCTTGAGCAGCACTTTAAAAAACATGCGGGCATCTGGCATCACGTTTCTCAGGGGAAGCCTGTGATATTCCTCGCTGCCTTGGGTGTAGTTGTCACCTTGATGGCAGGGCGCCCTAACTGAGAGACAGGTGAGAATTGTCTACAATTAAATTAGGAGAAAAAAATCTGTTTCATGTGGCTAATGGTTTTCTGGCAATTTATGTTCAAAACTATTTATTTCTTGAAACATACTGAGTATCATAGCAACCCTATCTCGAACCCTTACTATGCCTCTGATTAGACCGGATCCAAGCCCCATGGCACAAACTGAAACATCTGGACCTGGATAAGCCTCAGCAATGAGTAAAAGTGCCATGAGGGATCTAAGGAGCTAGTTAGCATTTTTATTGATTAGCTCATTTAAAGTGGTGCAGCAGCACAAAGTCTGTACTCAAATTCAAGCACCAAGGCCATTGGGTCTTGTTGAAACTTAACCTTTTGGAATGCTAATAGCCTCATGTCACAGTTTCCTAACATTAGGAGGAACTAGAGATTATTGGAAGTCTGTTTGTTCCCACTGAGCTACGAAATGGCTGCCAAAATCGACTTAAAATGCTGCCGCTGCTTTGGGTTAAGTTTGTTAAAAAGAAATGCCGCTATTAACACCCTGCTATTGTTGTTGTGTCCGTGTGTGTGTCAGACCTACCTCCACCTCCAGAACCCCCACCGTGCCAGGGTATGCGCATCCAGGGGCCGAGGAGCGTCGGAAACATGGGCAGTCCTGGCGAACGTAAGGCCTCGTCCCTCGAGAGGCAGAATATGAGTAGTCGGGATGAGGTGAAGAGTTCTTTGGAGAGGCAGACTCGTACGTCTCTAGAGCGCCACAGACACGGCCAAGAAAGGCTCGGTTCCATGGAGAGAGCAGACGAGGCCAGGAGAGCACAGAAGAACGGCACTGTCGCGGGTACGAACAGAAATAGACTATAGAAATCGTGCTTTTTATCCATTTGTAGTTGTATTTAATACTGTGGAATGTCTTTAAGTTATGGCATCTATAACAAGCCATACTCTTACTTACCCCCAAAGTTAATAAATCTAAAATATGCAGCTTGTTACTGAGAAAGCATAAAGCTTTCTATCCTGAAGAGTTTTTATGCAGAAAATCATTAGCTCTAAGTGTTACAAAGTGCTGAAAAATGGAAACTCCTTCAATAATTGCTAAATAAGCATCTCTTTACAGAAAAGTCCACCACACTAATGATAACATTTATGTCAACACCCACCTTACCACTCCCTCTGAATAAGCTGTTACTATAGAAATGCCCAACGCGTAAGAAATGACTCCCATATAAGATAAAAGCCCATGTCCCTTGGAAACATATTTTGTATATTTTATCTAGGTAATTTTTTGCAATCTCAGGCTTAGACCCCAAAAATGTACTTGAATCATTTTTTCACTTTTATCAAAACCTAAAATGAAAAATTGAAACTCATTATGCTTTACAAATCTCTCCATAAAAATGAAAAATGAACTGAATAACTGCCATTGTTACCAAATCAAATCCGCAACATTGTTCCGTAGAGACTCTGATCTATTCAAACGTCACGATGGCACAATTAGCACTCTCATTTCACTTGACATTTTCTACCAGAGTGCCATCAGTTTTCTCGCTGCTGTGTATGCTTCAAAGTCTGAAGCTAATCAAGCGAGTTATGAGCAAGTCATCAAAGTTCGGAGCTAAGAAAACTAAACTTTCCAAGCTCGTGGTGATCACTGGGAGACCGCCAACTCCAGATGTGACCCTGGTGTTCAATTAGGAAGCCTGCTGTGAGGAGAAAGGACCTGTAGACTGACTTCTTGCCTGGAGCTGAAGGCGAAATGGAGTCACAGAGCAGATGTGCTGTAATCATTTCACACACACACACACACACACACACACACACACACACACACACGCACACTGCAAATCAGCCTCCTCAGTCATCTGTCAGATCATTAAGACCAAGCGCTTTAAAGGTCCTGGCAAGTAGATAGTCAGGGTTGGCTTGCTGAGCTTCTGCTGACACGTCTAACAAGGTCTCCAATTGGTGTAGCATGAATAGCTGGACATGACCTGGTTATGTAACTTGTTTTTCACAAGTTTTTCTTCTTTTTGGAAGACTCATGGTTGCTTTCTGTATGTTGTTGTCCAGAAGAGGCCATTCCACCCTATAGCAAACCATCATTTCCATCGCCTGGGGGTCACAGTTCCTCTGGAACCACGTCCTCCAAAGGATCGACGGGTCCTCGTAAAGCAGAGGGGTCACGAGGTCAGCACCAGCGCTCCAACACCGAGTACAGCGACTCCGGCTACACTGGGACCAACGGCCAGGGACAGTACTCCGGAGAGTTATGTAAGTTACTCTGGATGTTAATTTAAGAAATAATAATTATTGTTATAATAGTTCTTTCACAGCACTGTTGAGTGTTAAAAATTTGATTGGGATTGTCAATGATACAAGATTACTGTAACCAATCCCATTAAAGCCTTTTATTAATATGCTCACTCTAATGCCTTATTCTTACTATATTAACTGGTATAGTGTAGTGTAGTGAAGTGTAGTGTAGTATAGACTAGTATATCGGTAGAGTATTGTATTATAGTACAGTAGTATAGCACATTGCCTGATTATGTAGAGCACAGTAGTATAATGTAGAATAATATAGAAGTTAAAGTAAACATGAACAGTGGCATAGTATAGTAAAGTATAGTAGAATAATATATTGCAGTAGTGTAGAGAGAATACGTATAGTATTATGATATAGTATATACACTCTAAAGTGCAGGATAGAATGGTATAATATAGAGTGGTATAGTATATTATAACATACCATAGTATAGTATAGTAAAATAGCAGAGTGGTATAATATGTTAGTAGTATGTTATAGTAGTATAGTGTCTGATTATTTATAGTATAATCAGATGCCTAAATGTAAATACAATAGTACTATAGTATAATAGATAAGTATAGTATAGCAGTATACTATAGTACAGCTGTATAACATAGTTGGGTAGTAGAGTAGCACAGCACAATACAGTAGTATAGTATAGAAATATATAATGTACTATACTATACTATACTATACTATACTATACTAATGTAATACATTACCATTCACAATGTATTGCATTGGTATGGTACATACTGTACTGTAGTATAGTGTAGTAGTATAGTTTAATATAATATATTAGTAGAGAAGCATAATACAATAGTATATTGGAGTGGTGTAGAGTAGTAGTACAGTATAGTAGAGTGTTATAGTATGGTAGTATTGTATAGAACAGTGATATAGTACAGTAGTATAATATGGTATAGTATTGTGTGGTATAGTGTAGTAAAGTAGTAGTGTGGTACTGTATATTGTATTAGTGTAGTAAAGTGCAGTGTTTTAGAAAAGTACTAGAGTAGTATTGTGTATTCTAGAATTATAGTATAGCACAGTTTATTATAATAGTATACTAGTAGAATGGCTACTGCTAGAATGGCATAGTACAGTAGTTTTTTATATCATAGTATTATATGAGTATAGTATATATAGTATATAATATATTATACTGTACTGCTGTACTATATTTTAGTATAGTAGTACAGTAGCATAGTACTCTATGATGTAATATAGTACTAGTATTAGGACTACATTTCACATAAACAGATTTGAAAGATAGAAAAATGTGTGTAATCATTCACAAGCTTTGCAAAAGCAAGGAGATGTTTATTTACCATTTATGGAAGGAGTCTTCATGGAGTCAGTGCTGAAGCTTTGTCGACACAGGTCTACAGTGGAACAAAAGTCATAATGGTGTACAGATCATCAGAAACCTGATTCATAACACCAAAGATGCAGGATCAGGATCAAACCCCAGTTTATGTCACAAGTACAAATCAGACCTTGCTCAAATGCTCAGTTGGTGTTTTGTGACTTAATCATGTTTTTGTGTTTCTGACAGAGTAAGACGCTGTGGATCAGAACTGACATTTAAAAGAAAAAAAGAAGAAAAGAAAATGCTTTTTTCCTGCCCCGGAGATGTCTCTGAGATCCACTCGGTGAAACGGACATGTGCGCCGCGTCAGAAGGAAGAACCGATCTTGTACGCCGGAGGTGAAGGCGGAAACGACACGTTGTAAATGCGATGTAAAAACAGACAGTCCCACGATCTCGATTTGATGTTTTCTGTCCTATTCAAGAACAAATAAAATACTTTCAAACACTTCGATACTGACAGCCATTCATCCAGAGAAGAAGAAGAAGAAGAAAAAGAACAAAGAAGACTCTAATTTCGAGTCCTTTAGTGAACTGGGAAAAAAAGGGAACATTTCCTGTAAATATGAAATTTCTTGTTGAAAATCGCTATTGCATCGCTATGCAAGCCGGTTTCCGTTTGCTCACTTCCCCGTGTTCTTCATGTGTAATATATGTGAATGGAAATTTAAAATTTTGGACGGCTGTGGTGCCATAAAGAGTTCATGGATTTATTCATCGGTCCATTGTTTCTGTTTACTTGCTGTTGTTATTATAATTATTATAAATGATTTTTTTTGCACTGCAATGTTTTGGTGAAAAGCACAAAAAGAAAAACACACACACACACACACACACATACACTTATCGCTCCCGCTGACATGAAGCACCGGGGGAGAGGAGGTTTAATGACGAGGAGTTGCTGTACTGTAACTAAAGAAAAAGAAAACAAATATATAGCCATGTACAGAGATATATTAAACTACGATTGTGTGCAGGATTTAGTGCAGGATTTCTGCAGCTGAGTCAGAATCTCACGGTTTGGGGTGTTATTTACTGGAAAGGGGTTCTCCTGAGGCTAGGATCGGGGGACAGGAAATACGTTTAAAACAAACCTTCTTTAAAATAAACTTTTAAAACATGAAACTGTTCAGAGATTTAATACACCACTGAGGCAAAACATCATGACCACCATTGTGCTTCCAAAAGAGCTCTGAGGTGTCGCGGCTTAGATTCCACAAGACTTCTGGAATTTATCTGGAACTAAGACTTATCCACAGATCCTCCGTGGGTCAGACTTGCTTGTCCAGCACATCTCACAGATGCTTAACACCTTGAGCTCCCTCTGTCATGCTCCTCAATTCATAAACAATGTGTGCAGTGTTTCAGGGCGCATTATTCTGCTGAAAGACGCCGCTGCCGTCAGGGAACACCGTTTCCAAGGAGGGGTGTGACTTGGTCTGCAGCAATGTTTAAGCAGGTTGGACAGATCAAAGTTAAATCCACATGAATGTCAGGACCCAAGAGTTCTCAGCAGAACATTGCGCAGAGCATCGCAACTGCCTCCCACTGTACATCCTGGTGCCGTCTCTCCCCCACATACACACGATCCAACCTTCTTCTATTAGTGTCTTGTTCGTACACTGGCTTGCACATTGCAGGTGATTTGGATCAGCCAACAGGCCTCGCTTGGTCTGGGCTCTCTCAAAGTCGCTTAGGTTCGTCCACCTGCCCTGGAACCAATACGTGGACTCCGAGAACCGAGTGTCAGCCCGACGTCTAACTCATCTCAAACCTTGACGTTATGAGACTCAAAATTTTTATCACTTTGTCACGTGACTTCCATCGATGCTATGTCGTGCAGTACACAGGGAACAGAATTGAGTGGCTCATCTCATGAGTCTTCTGGTCTGAATTTTTTTGTTATTTTGTGACACATTTTAATCTGTGAGCAGTCATGATGTTTTGCCTCATGGTGTATCACGTCGGAATTGAGTCTCGTAACACTTGGCTTGCTGCTGTTCTTAGCTTGTTTGCTTGTTTGTGTATGTCTCTCTCTCTCTCTCTCTTTTTTTCACACACACACTCTCCCCTCCCTCGGGCATCAATCACTATCAGTAACATCAGCAAACATCAAGTATCAAGTGGACTCTGTTGAGATATGATGATCGTGTCATACGCTTTCGTCCTATTGATGATGATTTAAGTGATTTTTGTTTGTTTTTATTTGTTTGCTTGTTTGTTTTTTTTCTCCAATATCTCCTCCAAAAGACGGATCACTCACTAAGCACTTAAAACGCAAGCGATTTAAAAGCCATATGAACAAGAATAAAGTGTATGTTTTTTTTTCGTTGTTTTTTTTTCCTCGAAAAAATCATACACATCTCCGGTTTTAGTGCTTTTGCAAAACGACGGCATGCTGAGCTTCATGAAAAGTGCGTCTCTTTAAGAGCGCAGCTGGAGAGCCACTTAGAACAATTATTTTCTGGCTTGTTTTTGTTTTTTTTTCATGTGGAAAATGTTGAAACACTAATTTATTACGCATTATAGTCTTACACACTTTGTGGTACAAACAAATTGCAGGTTGAAAAAAATTTCCAACACTAAGTACTAATGAATTTTTTTATAACCAAATAATATTTATTTCTTAATTTTATTTTTAAAGCACTTATTATGATTTTTCTAGACGACGATGATGATGATGATGACGATTAAGACCAAGCTCCAGCTGCGTCGTCTTTGCTACGTCTTTGTCTATGCAGAGAATCGTCACTCGAATGTATATGCATGCGGATTAGCCCCGTAGGTCTGCAACAGACGAACAGACAACACGTTAGCATGTTTTAGTGGTCGCTAACGACGTATAGCTCCTACGGTATCA
Source organism: Heterobranchus longifilis (assembly GCA_028570985.1). Taxonomy (NCBI): domain Eukaryota; kingdom Metazoa; phylum Chordata; class Actinopteri; order Siluriformes; family Clariidae; genus Heterobranchus; species Heterobranchus longifilis. The sequence goes on along the minus strand of JAOVVB010000050.1, from coordinate 23,543,272 downwards.
CGATGCACTCTTGAGTCACGACTATGTGTATATTTCGAGTGAATCTGCAGTAACGGCCGATCTCTCATGCCGTGTGATCACGCGGCGTTTCAAACGTTTTTGTTTGTTCTTTTAAAGATATTTTTGTCATTTCCTTTCTCTGGATTCATTTATGTAAAATTGTACAAAATGTTTCTGAAAACTAGATTTTGTTTTTTATTTACTGTCGAGCCTTCAGGAGAGTGATCTGGTACAATGACTGTTTCGTTTCTATTGTTTGTTGAATTTGTCTGTTTGTTTTTTAAAATACGAACGACGTCACTCGGATTTTAACACTTTCTCCGACTGACCGTTGTCACGTTTACGTTGCTTTCAGAGCGCCATTTTTTTTGTTTTTTTACTGCGCAGTTGTTTGGAAGAATGAGGTGCGGAGAGTATCTCAGGTTATTTTACATATATTTTGGTGGTGTCCTGTGTGTGTGTGTGTGTGTGTGTGCGTATGTGTGTGTGCGTATGTTTGCGTGTGTGTGTGTGTGTGTGTGTATATATGTGTATATATTCATACGTATCCTCACACAGACGGCCATTTCAAGTTTGCTAATGAAGTTTCTTCTCCTTGTGTCCAACAGGCTTCTGTATTTTTATTTAGATTTTTACTGAAATTATTATTATTATTATTTTTTATTTTTTTGTCAAAATTTTCCCCTCGTTCACGGTGGAATGCATTGCCTTGTTGTGTCATTTAAAAAAAAGAAAAGAAAAGAAAAAAAAACAAATTTAAAAAATGTGCCGGTTCACTTTCTGTTCATCCGAACAAAGATGTCAGTTACAGAAACATACCAAAATTAATATTGATTAATATTTCTAATGTCTAATGCATTTAGTGTCTTTTTTAATGCTAATGTATTTTTTTTCTTTAAAAAAAAATTAAAAAGAAACAGTGTTGTTGTTTTTTGTATTTATTAAAATAATAAAGGTATATTGTGAAAAATGCATAAAAAAAATTGTGGAATATGAAAAACCTTTTTGTCCTTTATTTAATCTTAATGTGAGACGAAAGCCAATGTTATTTAGTGACTTGCGTGCACCGAGTCACACCACGCTGCTTCCTCATCCGCGTAACGCAAAATAATCAAACTTGATGGAAACGTTAACGTTTTCACAGTGACTTTTATTTTGTAAAGATTTTTCAGAAGGATCAGCCATGCTCTGCTGTCCCTTTCTCAAATCTTTGTAGCTTGTTATTTAAGTGTGATGCATTTCTACTAAACAAAAAAAAATTAATAAAAAAATTCATAAATAAAAGAAATAAAAATGTGAAGAATATCCGCTGTATATAAACAAGCTCCGCTCTTTTTACCTCCTTCTGTCTTCACTTGCATGTCCTTTTTTGGGGAAAAAAAAACTACATACTAATGGAAAGAGAACACAGTTTTGGTTTTCTCACCTCCATGTCCTGTAAAATAAATCCTGAGGTTTGTTATTCCTTTTTGCACTTTTTCCCCATTTACCTGGATTACAAATAACATACTGTAGTTTGGGAAAAAAGGGGGGGGGGAAGGATTTGAATATTAGTGTAATGAAAATATGTTGTTCTAATGTGTGTGTGTTGGTCAGTCAGTGCAGCGCGGCTCAGCTCATCAGTATTCCGCGGCGTTCAGTAAGCCGGCATCAAACAGAAAGCGAAATGTGTGGAATTATTCAGACAGACTGCTGCGTCTTTGAAGAAACTCGCAGGAGAAAGTCGAAACATGACGCGCCTCAGATCTACGCTTCGACCTCAAACTTTAATCTGTGATCTGCCCTGCATTTTAATTCGTCAATAATCTCAAATCATTGATGAAAATCAAGAGATGGAGCTATGGCTTATGATTTATTAAATATATATTTTAAATCACTCTAGCGCATGCTTTACGCTGACTAATAACAGATTTTTTCATATGCATTTGTAATAAGATTGTCACAAGTTATGAATGGTTATACAAATGATATTTTGAATAACACATCATACACTGCCTCCCTGATAAAGGTCGCACCCTCTAACATTTAGTTTTATCTAGAGATCTTGTACTGTAATTTCCAAAAGTCAAGACTCTTAGGTCACCGGTTCATATACTGTACCTTGAATAATCTCACTTGATCTGATAACCTGGTGATTCAGTACATTCAGGTCATCAGCTGACTTCATGCACTTCCTTTCTTACCCCGACACGCCCATCGCTCTGGAATAGACTCAATCTGGACTCATCAGGTCACATGACCTTTTTCCATCACTCCAAAGTCCAGTCTTTATAATCCCTACCACTGCTCTCATTAGCAAGTGGTTTCCTTATGGACACACAGCTGTTTAGTCCCAATTATGTGAGTTTTCATTACAGTGTGTGTTTATGGAAATGTTCTTGCTTTCACTATTAAATATGCTCT